>JAAALK010000079.1:85098193-85268041 GCA_019279435.1 Zizania palustris
TGACGATGATGACAAGGGGATGACGATGATGATAGGGCGACGACGATGATGACCAAGGCGACGACGACGATGTTGGTCAGGATAGCATGTGTGACACCCGTGGTATAGATGGACCGGAAATAAATGTCTTCTACGGTGGCATGAGGGGTCCATGGGAGCAGCAACAACGTGACCGAACCATTCACATGAGGCAGCACCAGCAGCGACATGGTCGGCCTTAGGAAGGGCAACCCTATGGGCAGGAGGGTCGACCTTGTCACACACGCCCACAAAGGTGCTCTCGGCCTAGGCGACCGTGCAACGCGCATAAGCTTCAACACAATGGGCTGCACATTCCAGGCCAGGGACGACAACAGCGATGCCATGCCAACCACTCACGACACCGTCGACGCGATTGGCGGCACAAGTGCTAGTAGCATGGATCTAGGAGGTGGCCTCGACAGGGCCAGATTGCGGGGGGGTGCGCTCCAATGTGTCCTGGTGGCATCCTCGCACGCATAGATGGCGGCCTAGCCGGCGGTTGGTGGATAGACATGGAATGCCTTGGCGACACCGACGGCCCAGCGCGAGGACGAGCTAGTTATCAAGAGAGAAGAGATGTCATGGTCATAGATCATGGGCCAGAGGCCCACTTGGGCTGACGTAGCCCCCTTAGGGCAGATCCACTACTTAGCCCAAATAAGATTAGGTTTAGGGGTTGCTTAGGTGTTAAGTCTCCTCTTGGTTAAGTGTAAGTCTCCTCTCTCTATATAAATAGAGGGAGGGCGTTAGGTGTCAATCATCGAGTATTCAGTTTAGGCTTTGCCTCCTATATCCCCTGCCTCGTTGGTGCGTCAAGCCATTATGGCTCTATCACGTCGACGAGATCTAGGCCCTCGATCATCTGTTCCTCATAAATACAATCTTCGTTCTCGTCCGTGGAATCCCTAACCCATGACATATACTAATGCACCATGGCTTGTTATTGTTTATGTAAAACTATCACAATAGATACGAAGATAACATATAGCCTATGTAGAACGAGCAACAGAAGCAACTAGCAAGCAATTGCCTAATGAGTTCATTGAGTACTCTAAATCTAAAAGCCTGGTGATACTTCTTTATATGTACAGAACTTTTACTTGCCTAAAGAAAGAACTGAGCAGCTAATTACAACAATGACATCAACAATTCTAGAACAAATCAATTCATTATTTTACATGTGAATAGGAAATTACTACGAAAAAATACTGTTGGCGTAAAAAATTACGCTAATAGGTTTAAGAAATTAAGTGTCTAGCAAACGAAGTGTTTGTTTGAAGTAAACTATTCCAAACCTCCGAGATGGATAATAGCTTGAGATAGTTCAAAATCTATATTGAATATCCGAATATTCGATGCCTATTACAAGGCG
Organism: Zizania palustris; assembly: GCA_019279435.1. NCBI lineage: Eukaryota > Viridiplantae > Streptophyta > Magnoliopsida > Poales > Poaceae > Zizania > Zizania palustris. The sequence continues at coordinate 85,099,587 of JAAALK010000079.1, forward strand.
AGAAGGGGGGTATTTATAAGTAAAAATCTATAAAGAAAAGACTTTTTTACCCCTCAATTACAACCGACAGTGGATACTATTTCGATATCCTTTATAGGGCTAATATGGTAAACATGTTCGAAGGATGCTGATAAGATAGACATTCTATCCTTCTAGCTGTTTTTCACTTCGGAGAGGAAGCCTTTCGAAGGGTCTCTTCAGACCGGAGCCTGGACAAACCCCTCGGCTTCGAGCCCTCTAATCCAGAAGCAAGTCTTGAGCTTCAAAATTAGACTTGCCTTTATCTCACTTCGAAGAGAAAGCCTTTCGAAGGGTCTCTTCGGACCGGAGCCTAGACGGACCCCTCGGCTTCAAGCCCTCTAATCTCTTGATCGCATAACTCATTTGCTTGGAATCTTGGAAGATCATGAGGATGAAATATTTTCCCCCAACAAATACTTTTCTAAAAAAAGGCAATATATGGTACACTGACCTGCCACCACTCCTCCCCTCCTACATAATGCATCTGACTCCTACCAGCACCTGCTCCATTAGCACATAACCAAACTCTATTTGATATAAGAAGAATGTGCATTGAATGCTCAATGTCAATAAACATGAGCTGGAGTATGACCAAAAATTACAGGGGTAAAGCTAGGCTAAATCAAAAGAAATGTTAGCATGGAAATAACCAATTAGATAAACATCCTATGCCACCATGGGGAGGAATGAGCCCTGCAAATGAAGCCATAAGGTGTTTTTTGTTAAAACAGAAATTTAGGGGAAAAACTTGTGTGAAACATCCACCAAACTTTAGATGAATACTGCTGCATATGTGATTCGCAGTAGCATATCTTTACAGACAGTCAAGGCACAAAGTTCTTTAAAAAAGCTTTCAAGAAAGTAAGACTATAGTTATTAACCGAAGGATACTATTGGAATTTGCCACAATCAACTCAATCACACTAGCAGATTTAATTAGGACAATGTTTAGAACAATATTAATTGCTGAGTAGAGGAGTAACATATTGTTTAGCTGCTTAAGCTTGTCTTCATTTGCAATAGCATGAAGGAAAGCTACAGATGTGCCTGAAATTACATGAAAATATAATCAGCACGACTTTCTAACTCACACCTTACATGCATCTATTATATTTTTTGTCCATTAGTTCCTCTAAACAGAATAATTTGCTGAGTATTCTAAAATCATAAGCAGTGTACTATGATGCCATGTCATGATTCAAGACTAATGACTACAATAGGTCCAATATACAACAACAGCAATAAAGTCTTTCAATCCCAAACAAGTTGAACAACAGGTCCAGTATGATATTAAATATTACTCCAAGCAAGCCAAACAATTTTACTGAAAACCAATAATGTAAAAATAACAACAAAATATATTTTTAGCACTATCCATCAAACCATCACACATAGAATTAATGTAACAAGACAATCATATCATATGAATAAATAAAGCACTGGTAACCTTCATCCTACGGATGCCGAGCACATTCAGACGATAGAGAGAACCAGCAATCAGACCACAAGGGATAAGGGAACGCTTCCAAGAAGATAAAAGAAGCTGTCAAGAGAAACAGGAAAGGTGTGAAATTGACATCTTTATACTTTAAAGCCTCTGCCTTCTGCTCGTCCAGGAGCGCTCCACGTCGGTTTTCTCGCGGAGAGGCCCTCTGGTTCTTGGAAAATTTGTTGTGCCTGTGATGCTTTTGTTTTTGCAGTTAGGCCCTCGCGTTTTCTGAAAATTATCTATGGGTCTGTTTGGGAGAGGATAAGCTTGTCTTCCCGTGTGCGACCGGTCTGTAGCCCTAGGCGGTTGCCGGTTCACTCGCCTGGCCGCTCACCGCCGTTTCCGATCCTCACCGCCGCCCCCAGCCCTCCCTCCCATTCATTGGCTCTCCTCCTCGCGCCAAGCCGCCACGCCTCTCAGGGCCTGCTCGCAGGCGCCACCGATGAGTGCGAGGGCGTTGAGGAAGCGGCGGAGATTGGCGGAGATCGGCGGAGGAGACCTACGCGCAGTTGGTGAGAGCCAGATCTTGTCCCAACGTGCTCGCCGCCACCATGGACATGTCCCCGCCGCCGGCGCCGTACCCATGTTGGCTCTTCCCCACCGTTTGGCCGCGTTGCACTGGGGTGAGATCTATTTCTCTGGAATCCATGCTGGAGAGGGAGGCGACACAAGTGGTTGGAGGGGGAGGCTGGCAGGCTGCGTGCCATCAGCACGTTCTAGCCAGACTTCTTTGTGTGCGTGAATTTTAAGTTATAGTTGAGAATTTTGGGTGAAAGTACATAATCAATTTTGAATTGATGACAAAATGCAACTCTGAATCTCTGTTTTAAAACTGAATGTTTGGAAGGTTGTTTGAAAACTGTATTCTTCAGTACTGGTTCACATCTGGACAAGATTAGAGTGAACAGTTTTTGTTGCTAATAGCTAAAACAAAGCAAGTGTTCATCTGAGTTTAAATGTGTCTGAATTTGAATGGGAATCCTGATTCATTTGAGAAGTATCTGATCTGAATGTGATTTTGTCTGAGTTAAACAACTTGATATATTCTTGCTTGCTTGAAATTAATTGTGACTCTTTGCTGAAAAGGTGAATCTCTGTATGTAGATCTGTGTTCCTGGTGATATATTCTTGCTTGCTTTAAATTAGATCAAGAAATGCGCTTTTCGACCTCTGTGCACCTGCTTTTTCTGGTTCCTTCACTGTGAGGTATGTTTTTCCTCTGTGGGTGGGGCCCTGCTACGCATTGCTGTGTGTGCAGGCACAGTGCTCACAGCATTCTAGAGCGCATCGGAGGTGAGTTGCTCTTTTGACCATGGTAAGGTTAACCTTCTCTGTGCTGTAGCTTGCAAATGTGTGTTATACTGTACTAAAATACTGTACTACCTACTTCTCTGGTTACCTGAACTGTCTATATATAAACTGCATACTTTGGTGAGTTCTCTCCCTTTTCCTTTTTCACCGCATTCGCCACCTCGAGCATATCAGTGAGTCCTCTCCCTTTTCCATGTTCTTGTTTTTTTGCTTGCTGTAATGTTGTTCATTGCCTTTCTGTGTCTAAGTGTTCGTTCTTTGATTGTACTCTGTTGTGGGAGTTAGCTGGTTGGGTGCTATTTTTTTGGTTGCTAAGTTCATTCTACATCATCGATGGTGCCACCGGCCTTACTTGCTAGATGTGTCTATTAGTATCTATTAGTCCGGCGTTACTTTTTTTGTGCTTTTTATCGCGCTGGTTTTAGGTCTTGTGGCCAGTGATTTTTAGTAGTTAGGGTTTTTGCTTTTTTCGCTGCTTGTGCTACCTTTGATTATTTTGGGTGCCTGTTCTACCATTTTAACTGTATTAAGAGTATTTGAACGCCTAAACAATGCCTCGCTTTCTTGCATTTTTCGTTAGTATCAGCCTTTTCCTTGCATTTGAGTGTGTGTGTTCATGCTCGCGAAGTGTCTTCACACAAAATCATCTAGGTATTTATGCTTTGACTGCGCTTTGTTGTGGGAGTTAGCTGCCTTCTATGCTGAACTGATGTTTTACCCATAGGTGTCTCACATTCGTCTTTTTTTGTTGCAGTACGTTTTGCATTCACGATGTACCTAGGTGATCCGGTTATCTGTTTCAGTCCGTTCAACGAAAGGTAACCATTGAACTTGTTAGTTTTTGGCTCTTGCTCTTGCTTTCTTAAATTTTGGCAGATTCGCTGTTGTGTGTATATAGTTCATTGAGTACAGATATTGTTTACCTTGCAAGCGCATTTGTAGCTAATACATTTATGGTTTTGTGCTTTTCTCTGATAAAAGATCGGTAGTTTTGGATGTCATTACCTTTGTTAAAAAATTGTCTATGACATGAATTAATTATCCATTTTTTAAAGTTGCAAAGGATTTCTGTCATGTCTTCGTATTATGTAGGCACCACAGTTCTGCAAACTGATTCTGGAAAAGTGGTTCAGTTTTGATTTTAATTGCCTCATGTTTGATGAAATGTTTCATCAAGTGTTAATCATTTTTAGCTGATCATTGTAGTGTTTCTTGAGTAATTTCATGGTAGAGTGATGAACTAAATATTTTGTGTAAATATAAGTAGTTAGTTCTGAATTTCACCTAGAAATATTTGAGAGTCTTGTCCTTATTCTGAAATTCAATCTGGTTTGTGTTCTGTATTGACAAGCTGATTGGGGTCTGTGATTAGATTGGTTAATCTTGATAGTTTGATCCAATCTATGTGTTCATATTACTCTGTGTTAACATACTAAAATTAATTATTCATTTGTTGGTTTATCTACTGAAAATTGCTGATATAAACTGAGAGCTATTTCATTATTTTATCAATCATCTTGTTTGAGTGCAATTTCTGATCACCTATTCTGAAATCCAAACCTGAGCTTAGGAATCCAGTTAGCTACTGAAGTTTTTGGATCTTTGAAATCTGTGATTCAGTTTTGAGCAATATTTATCCTGTTCAGTATCAATGGTTGAGGAAATTAGGTCAGAAGTGGAATTGAACTACAGTTGGTTCAGAATTATTTCAGTCATCTTTTGTTCATGTTATCTGGTGTTGTTTACTCATTATGAGAATTCACATCTCTGAGTTGTTGATTGAATAGAAACTGTGTTTTGAATTATACTTTTGGTCTCTCAACTTTTGAAAGGAAGAAGACAGGGGCGGTGCTGTTTTAAAGGAGTTTGTTATTCCTGTTTTTAGACATACAATTTGCTGTATTCTGTTTGCTGAATATTTTCATCTGATTGCTATTGAATCTTGAGAATCTGAATTTAGAAGGGTTTTGTGCTATCTTCTGAAAATAGAGGTCTGAAAAAGTTTTGTGGTTTGTCAAACTCAAGATAGTTCAACTCTGTTTGGTATTTTTTCTATAGAAATCAGAAAATAATCTTTGAGTGTTGGTTTCCTAACCTTGAACAGTGTGGACTGGAGTGTTTCATTTATACTACAAGATGTTGTGCTGAAACATTGGTTCATCATAGGTTTTAGTCTGAATTCAAGCAAGTGAAATAAAATTCAGTACTGTTATCATTGTTTCAATCCTTGATTCCGCACTTTGATTGTTTCAAATGAAGTTACAAAGTTGTTTCTGAATTGAATTTGTTTTTGCTCAATCTGTAAAAGTCTGGAAATATGAGTTGTGCTGCTGTTCTGTTTTCTGAATTTTTTCGGTGTGCATTTGGTTCAGTTTTGCAGTATAGTTCATCGTGTATTTACAGTAGATCAACAGTATGAAAATAATGTTGGCGAGTAGTTAACAGTGAAGAGAAATGACTCTGTTTTTACTGTTCTTCATTTGACCGTGACATTTGTTTTGTCTCTTTGAGCTAAGCTAGCAGGGAGAGATCCTCTGTTTTTATATTCAGTGTATGTGAAACTTCTTGAACATGACGTAGCTACATTTCGGCTTACCTTCTAGGCTGAACTGACTCAAACAGATTCACTTCTTTTTTATTTTAGGCGCGTATGAAAATTTCTGAATATGACCTTTAACTGCATCTGAAATTTAACTTTGAACTGGACTGACTGAAGTAGATCAGCCGTTTTCTCTTTCCCTACATGTGGGCTTCTCTGAATACAGACTAGCTAAATTTAGATTTAGTTCTGAATTGAATAAGCTAAAGCACTTTCACTTGTACTTTCGCAGCTTTGGCCTACGGCCGGTTGTACTGCTTTGGTACGTATCGCTGGTTTGGGTGGTAATACAACTTTCAGCGTCAACTGCTGCATCTACGAAAACGTAACTATTTGTGCCCTTCATTTACATTTTTTTCTTACGACAATTGTTTTCTTTTTGTTTAATTATTTGGTTGTCTAAGTTTATACATTTTTTCATTGGAATTGTTAGACCCAATTGTTCTTATGACTGTTTTTTCCTGTTGTGATTTTTTAGTACGTATGAGTGACAGCGTAAATAGTATGCCCGACAGGGCATTAGGAGGTTGTGCCCCAGGACATGTAGATATATATCTTGCCTCCCAGATTAGCCGTCCCACAGATGTAATCGGTGCCCACCAGATAGGTGAGATCCCAGTTGTAGGGCCTTCGTCTCGCCAACAGGAAATTATTAGCAAGGGAAAGAAGCGTCGTTCTCTCCTTCAATATCCTCCGTCAATGGCTACTTTCAATAGACAGAGACGAGTCCTCTTAAGAACAGATCGTTGTGCTTCATTTGCAGGTGTGTGCGATCTGTATTTGATATAGTGAACGAAATTAATAATCAAAGTTCTATGTTATAGACTGTCAAAAACTAAAAAATTATACCCTGCTTTGTATATATTCATATTTGAAATTAGTTCTAAAAGAAGCAAGTCAGATCTAAACTTCCGAGGAAATATTACGATATTATTTGTCACATGAAAATTGATAGTAGCACTATACATGCGTGTATGATGTCTGAGACTTTCTTTGATTAGGTCTATACGACATGCAAAGACAGATGCCAATTTCTCTTTTTCTATACAGAATCCTTGAAGTGGCGGGGTTTTGTGGAATTTGCTGATGTAAATGAAAAGGTACTGACTTACTATGCCCAAGACAGGTACCCTAACTCCAATTTCTTTGATGGCAAAAGGATTAACTTCGTTGTCAAGAGGCATTTGTGTGGTCCTTTATTTTGATGCTTTAAGTTGTGAATGCAACATCATAACAATGATAAATATTAATTTGTTCCTTGTCATCTGAGTGAGCATGAATGTATATCATATGTTAGTGTCTTAGAAATTTATATATGATGTCAAAACTTGAACTTAAACAAACTTTAATTACCTCATATGCATAGACTACATGTTTGTTGGTTTGTGCTGTTGGGACGTTTGAACATTTAAATTTTAATCACCTCATATGCAGCATATGGTCTATCACTTAGATATGGTAAACTAAACTTTCATGTTCTATTTTATTATATGTGATGTTTGATTAAGTTATGGAATCGTTCCTAATGTAATTTTATTGTTTCTTATTAGTCATGGATGATTGATACAGAGGGAAAACAAAGGAATGAACCATAAGAGGTCTAAAACATATATGTGATTACAATCAATTTCTGCAATTAGATTTGTTTTAAATTTTTGCTCCTTGGCTTACTCATTTTTCGCATGCAAATTGATGGAGCGTAGGATTTAGGAATACCAACCAGCTGATAGCCTATAATGCATATTCTGTTTCATACATGTCTCCAAGCATCATCTAATTTATTCTCCAGTAGGGATCTGTGAAAAACTATTAGTATAGTCTGTATCGTAATCTAACTGCTCGCATATATTCTGACTTGGAAAGAAAAGGAGTCTCACATGTTTAGTATTATGAGACACTATCCAGAATTTACTGATTCTAACTCTTGACCATAATATTGACTGTTCAGGGGTATGTGCAATGTGTGGGAAGCAAGTACTGGACGTGAAGCTGTATAAGCAAAGCAATGTGTAATGCCAGCTCCTGTGCTATCAGTAAATAAACTTGGATATTGCAGTCAAAAGCAAGCAAGCAATCACTCATGAATGGCTTCATTGCAGGACCTTGAACCTGATAAGGTGCGCGACTGATAAGGCGCGCGACTGATAAGGCGCCCATCAATCAGTGCCGGAAAAAATTTAAACAACCAATTCATCAAACGAAGTTAAGGAATGGATGTCTATAACACCAGCGATGTGCACCATGTTTGTTTTCAATTTGTTTCATTGATTCGTGTATTTACAATTGCGAAATTCATGCTGAACAATTATTTGTGTAATTCATATTTTTCCTCTTGCATGTAAAGAATGAATGTGACAGAAGATGACATCTTATTGTTCACTACTATATTGCTATAATTTCTCTTCTTGCACCTGAAAAATGACTGTGATAGTGAATGATTGGCATATACTGATATTGTTGTGACTAAATAGTGCTTTTATAATCTTACAGTAGGGACTTTAAGAAATGTGATTCTTTAATTTTGGTTAACATTACATGGTACTTACATGCACACAATCATTTAGATTTTAGACATGCAAGTGAATTTTATTTTTCTTTTCTATGTTTTTATGAAATATTTTTATGTTGTATTTTGTCAAGGCAGTAAATACTCAGTAATAAAATGTGACTTATCGATGGGGCGCCCAACGGGCGCCTCCCTGTCTAGTATTTTGTATTTATGCATGAGAAAATACAACATTCAATAAAATTCAAAGCACCTGATACAGGAAAGGATGAGGTTTAAATCTATCTAAAATTGTAAACAGAACAGGTCAAGATTTTCCATGTAGGAACAATAAATTTCTATAATCAGATTTAAACATTGTGCAAATTCATTATGATCGATTAAATCTGAAATCAAGTTCCTTTGATGTTTGAAATAACTTGTAGAATTACGTTCTAGCTCTAGGACCATAGGACCAAACTTTGTTGCAGGCTCCTATTCGTGAGTCATCAATTTATTAGGGAAGACGTCATCAGAATATATGGTAACATTTTATCTAAAACCATAAAGAACATCAAGCTAACTGTTGATCCTCATGTAAGTTGAATTGAAATATTAACTAATCAGTTTGTGCTTTGACTGCTTTCAGATTTCTCACTATCATAATGAATAGTTTTGATTTTATCCGGTGTCCTCTTGGTGGCTACAACATAACTATGCTCCATGAGATCAAAAAGAAATATTATCAACACAAAGTAAAAATCTGTTATGTAATAAGCAAATCTTAATTTTTAATTTGATGGTTTCATATTGGCAGAAAATCATCTTTGTAGTGTGAAAGTTGTGGAGATTTGGTCAACTCAATCAAAATCAGGACCTTCACATGAGGACTGCATTGAGCCGATGGGTGATAACGGATCGTGTTAAAATTCAACTTGTCACTGGCATAGGTATTAGCTATACATTTATTTGCATTTTTGTTTACTGTGTATCTGCTTGGTATATCTATAACTCTATAAGAGTGCATGTAAATATTCATAGAAGTATAAGATAGATGTTTGACAAAGTATGTCAAGCTATTTTGAATCAATAAGAGACCAAATAAAAGGTTGCTGCAATAATGCATGTTAAAGTACATCAATTAAGCAAACTGGGCTGTCTGAATGCATGTCCATTGAAGAATCATTTGAAGAACCAAACAGGGATGCCCCCAACCTAACGATTTTTAAGTGAAAGATATTGAATGGCTAGAAATGCATATGACTAAACTCAATAAGTTAACGACAGTAAAATGCCAAAGTATATGTCCATGAGGATCCTGCATACAGCAGCTATCTCTGCAGGGGGCGAAAGCTACACCTAGGGCTCTGAATTAGCTAGTTACCCAATGATAGTTTCACATAGAACCTGGGATAAGACCAAAGGAATATAAGAATAAGGGGAAGCAAGCTTGAAGTCCAATAAGTTTAATTAATTATAGTACTGTAACTGAAATATTTTGAGTAATGAGAGAAAATTGACAATTCCATCATGATAACTTGACCAGGCAGAAAATTTGGCAAAAGAGCATCATGCTTTAATTTTGCCGCATCAAAGACTGCTCCACTTTTATTGACACAGTTTATAGTGAATTTTTCAACTGCAAATAGGAGCAAACAGAAAAGTAAACAATGTAAGCAGCGTAATTCCAAAGAATGAGCAGCGAAAATAGAACAGTGAATTATTGATAAACTAACCAAGGTCATGAATTGTAAAGAACTCATTTTATGTACCATCACCCCAGCCAAGGAGTGCCAAATAATTTACCATTGCCTGAGGCAGATAGTCCATCTCTTTGTACTGTCCAAAGAAAAGAGGACATAATGTTTCATTTCCTAACTTTAAAAGGGGTTTAGAAAAGATATGAAATGGCAAGAAATCATCTGCAATATATAAACAAAAGTAGACATAAAACACATGGCTATTAAATCACACATTGTGGTGAAGTTAAATACAATATTTTGCCACAAGCCCACAATAGCTATTTACCTGTCCCACAGAGGTAGCCTCATGACGTTTAGACAGTTTACTTCTATCGGGAGCAAGAATAAGTGATACATGAGCAAATGAGGGCATTGGAAATCCAAGTGCCTGCAGAAGATCGACATAAGACAGTAAGCATTCTATGTTGAGACACCTGGTTTGAAGGGTCAAGATTTTAAATTATGATACACAAGGCAGGGATGGCATAGAAAAATACTTTATAGATAAGAGGCTAAGAGCTTGCTGCAATGTGTTTGGCAGATGCTCTTCAGCTCTGGAAGAGAACCAGTACATCAATTCAAGTCAAAATCACCAAAAAGACAGACCGAAACATAATTAAATTTTTGTTACCTGATAACATGAGAGATTTGCATGGTGGCATCATGAACCGTGACACAGAAGTTATACACTGGCTGGCCATTGCTTCTCATAATCACAAAATCACCAAGTGTGTCAAAGTTCCAACTGACCTTTATAAAACTATCCAAGGCTTAGGGCGCGCGCGCGCGCACGCACAGCGAATCGTGCTCTGACTGGCGATATGGACAAAATTCTCCACCAACATCCACACCTAAACAAGTATGAATATGAGCACCCATATCACCTACTATGACCGTGAGTGCTACTGCTATGTGAGTAGCCATGTCCTTTACCTGTGGCTAAACTGTTCCTGGTAGGAGCAGCTAAGGGCTTGGCCTCATCGACGCCGGACTCCACCTCGCACTCCCCCTCGAACTCCTCGAAGAACACAGTAGGGCAAGGCGGGGTCATGCAGAAGAGGGAGGGGGCCAGGCAGCGGCGGATCTAGGGGTTGGGGGTGGTGCCAACGGTGGATCTGGGCATAGACGGCGCCAGCGCCCGCCACCCGAAAAAAATGGCGCATGACAGGGCAAGGTCACGCGGAAGAGGGAGGGGGCCAAGATGCAACTGATCTGGGGTGGGGTGGCACCATTGCCAGCTAGGGAGACCACCGGCAGTGGAGGGGGAGAAGAAGCAGTAGTAGGCAAAGGGGTCACCGGTGGCTTGGGCGTGGGCGCACGTTGGCTAGGGTTAGGCATGGGGATTGGGGACAGGGAACAGGGATCGAATGGGGGACTGGGCATGCAGGGTCTCTGGACCCCTTGCGGAAGCAATTTCACAACCCCCCCCCCCCCCCCCCACACACACACACACACACATTTTTCAAATTCAGAGCGAGCTCCGATTTAACGAATTTTCTCTTCTTCACGTATAAAATATCAGGAAGCGGGGGCTCAGACGCAAAAAAAAACACAACTCAATGAAGAGTACGACGCCAAACCTCCATGCAATTAGCAATAAAAATAAGGGTATTTTTGTAAAAACGATGGCTCCGCCCAAGCCGACGTGGCGGCTCGCGGGAGTGGCCATGCCAGCCAAAACGCCACTACCCACAATGAATTTCCAATGAACCAAAGGGGTTTTTCGCAAAACAATGACGTGGAGCATTGTGGTAGCAACAAAGGGCAGCTCCTTTTAATGATATTAATGTAACAAAATTGCATTTAGATCTAGACTATTCATATGCAATGTGTAGTTCTAAATTTTAGGCAGGCAACATGTTGCTCTGTATCTTCCCAATCTATGATTCAAATTGGATATGCTGAACAATAGTTCACAAACTCATCCATCCACTCCCAGTTGTCGACTTTATTTTGAGTGGAATATGGATAAATGTTTTCTTCAAGGACCAGCTTGAGAAGAGGATCAGAAACCAGAATGAAATGTGAATCATCCATAACTTTGTACAAATTAGAGGCTGATAGAAATCAACACTAGCTAGCCATACCCTGGAATAACCAGGTTATGCAAATGCCCAAACAGGTTAAACCAGCAGGACTAATTATTACAAAATGCAATATTCAACTCAAAAGAAGTGGCAAATAATATAATATTTAAACACCACAAATTAGAAGTAAAGAGAAGCAGGCTGTACCTAGTACATAGCAACTGTACAAAAAAATTCAATCATCTCTGTGTCTCCATTTTAGTTTAGATTCAAGGTCAAAAAATTTCAATCCAGATATCACCAATTCTGCAGTGACCTTCTTCAAGTGCTCATTCAGCATATCCTCATAAACAATAAAATTAGCTTCTGAAATAATATTCCGATCTCTCATGGTAGATAGCACCTTTCTTGCCTCAGTTGAACTTGCATACTTACAGAAGCCATAAATTATGGCACAATAGATAATCTCTTCTATGGAATAGTCTAACTCAATCATTTCGTCAACCACTTTGATGACCTTCTCTGGGCTTTTTGATTTGCAGGCTTCAAGAATAGTCAAGGTGTACTTGAATTCCATAGGCCCATTTTCCACATTCCCAAGACAATCCTTAACAAGTGAAATAGCAGCATTTATCTCCCCTTTTTTGCACAACCCTTTGACAAGAGCACAATAGGCTGAAGTACTTGGTATCCAAACTGCCTTCATCATTAAGTTGTAGCACAAGCAGGCCTCTTCAATATTTCCTTCCTCCACAAAACATGGGATCATATGACTATATGTATATGAGTCTGGCTTGAAGTCATCTGAACCTCGCATTTCATCAAACAACAAAAGTGCTGTCTTCCTCTCCTTGATTTTCAGCAGATTCTCAATAAGGATGTTATAAATGCTGACACTACAAAACCCTTTTCTTATGAAAGCTTCAAAAACTTTCACAGCCTTCAATTCCCTACCACCCTTACATGCAAAGAGCTTCAGGAAGTCTACTAAAATGTCAACTACAGGCAAGCTCAGCTCCAGTAGTTTATCGACCAGTCCAAAAAACTTAACCATCTCATCCTTATCAGCATAACAAACCAGCAATGGTGAAACAGTTTCAGAGCTTGGTATGAGCTCCTCCTGAAGGACAATCTGAAAAATCTTATGTGCCTTATCCTCCCGTCCTATCTCACATAGCCCACCAATGAGTGTGTTATAGATCCCCAGGTCTGCACGGTAGCCAGCATCCACCATCTCCTTCAACACCCTACAACCATCACCAACCATCCCTGCTGCAACATACCCATCAATGAGAGAAGCATACACCACCCTATCCACTAGCAAACCTTTCCTCCTCATCTCCTCAAACAACCCTGCTGCCTTTTCCACCATTCCCATTTTGCATAGCCCCCCAACCATTGTTGTGTATGCCATTGCATCTGGATCCACACAGTCCCTCCCCATCTCCTCCCAGATCCTGATGCAACCCTCCATATGCCCCCATCGCACCATTGTCTTCACCAGTGCCGTGTACACAAACACATCCGGCCGGCACACCTCAGCCCGCATCCTCCCAATCATCTCCAAGAGCCTCTCTGTCATCCCTGCCCGTGCCAACGCACGCACTATGATCGCAAATGTCACTGGCATAGGCTGCACACCGCAGTCAGACATTTCATCAAACAGCTTGAGTATGTCATCAACGTGCCCTGCTGCAGCCAGCGCACCAAGCACGCGGTTGCAGGCATGGACCTCAGGCTGAACGGAAAACTCGTGGCGGAAGCGGCGGAGGGCGTGGAGAGCACGGAGTGGGCGACGTGAAGCGGTGTGGAGACGGACGAGGAGATTGAGCTGGGAATGGGAGACTGGCTTGCCATGGGCTCGCATAAGGTCCGGGAGCTGATCAGCCGCAGCGGGGAGGCCAGAAGCAGAGAGGAGAGAAGCAAGGGCGTGGAATGCGGGGAAGCAGTGGCGGAAGCCCTTCTGACGGCCGGCCCATAGGAAGAAGGGGAGCGCGAGAGGGGGAGGCGGGGGCGGGCGAGCACTCAGAACCTCAGCGACGAGGTCGGGGGGAACGCGCCGGAGCTTTGAGAGGTCTGCGACGACGGGCGGCCCCCAGCGCTGGTGACGGCGGAGGGCGTCGAGGAGGAACCGCGCAAGCGGGGAGAGGCGGCGCGAAGCGGCAGACGTGGAAGGCGAAGGCGAAGGCGAAGGCGGGGATGGAAGAGTTCGCGACGACGGGGAGGACGGATCCCAGTCGGAGAGTCGGAACGGGGTGGCGGGAACAGATGACGGCGGCGGAGACTGGGAGGCGCGGGGCCTGGGAGACGCGGTGGCACGGAGGTCGGAAAAAAGGCCCCCTCGGACGGTGGGACGGTGCGGCGACGGTCTTCGGTGGCCATGGTATACCGTCTGCTTGCGGCTGCGCACGGCCGCCGGAGCGGGGGACGGCAGCGATGCCATGGCGCGGCGGTGGGAGGAGAGGAGGCGGAAGCCGCGGAACGCAGCGGCGTCGGGGGTTGACATCACGTTAGAAGATGTAGCAAACTGTAGGATTACCGGGCCGGGTTATGTGCTAAATTGTAGGCCCATACTGGGCTTTATTAGGCCGGAGCAGGGCCCACTTTCGGCGCTAACACTCGTGCAAATTAAAAATAACTTAAATTTTTATTATAAAATACAATCCAGATAGTTTAAAAATATCATAAATCTAATAACATTTTAATATGTAATATTTTTTAAACTATACTGAACCAGCTCTAAGAAATATTAAATTTTATTAGTGCCAAATAGTCTATAATATCGGAATTCAGAAAAATTGTAACCAACAACCAGGTTGGACTCGTTTTTGAATATGGCCACACATTGTCCAGCTACGGCTAGAGATGTCAATAGTACCCATTCCCCGATTCCCGAGGGGAATTCTCTTATTAGGAGTCGGAGATGGTAAGAATTTTTTACCCATGAAGAATTATATAGGAAAAAAATAGTCTCCATCAGGTTTCGCGAGGACGGGTATGATCCTCTATTCCCCATCCCCGTTCCCCGCGGGGATCCGGTTCAACCCATAAAAATAGATCTATTCTAATAGCTCATGTTGGTTGTTTTATAAATTTATTGATTAATATTTTTGTTAGTGAGTGATTGGTTTGTTATTTTTACAAATTTTATTAAAATTTGGAATCACTTATAGTTATAAATTTTAGTAAAATTTAGTCTCTACATTGCCTTAAAAATTATGCTTTAGATGATTAGATTGAATCGGGGATGAAGCCTGTCATGACTGGCCGTCAATGGGTGGAGGCCCAGGGCAGCGACCCACGAGAGTCCGACGTCTAAATGTGTTGTTGGACCCAAAGGTGTGGGCCAAGTGATGGCTGGGATGATGTGGTAGTATATATAGAAGAACTGTGTGTTAGGTGGGCATCGAGGAACTGAATCATGTTCTGAACTTTTCCCCCTCCTGCTTCTATCCCCATCCTCATTTCTCTATATCTCTCCCTCAAACACTATTCTGGTGACTGAAATCAACAAAGGAGTACTCGGGACATAACAATCTGGTATCAGAGCATCTTCGACCTGGAGAAATCGGAGGTCCCTCGCTTCCAAACGCGGCAGCAAGTAAAAACCCAAAAGATGGAGCAACAAATCGCTGAACTCATCAAGGCAATGCAGACGATCCAAGAGCAAAACGCGTCGATCCAGGGATCGGTAGCAGTGACATCCGCTGTTATTGAGGATATGGCGTCGGTGGTGCGAGAGTTGGCGGGTTGGCGACCGCGTATGGATGGGGCCATCGAAGAGCTGCGGGGCGAGATGGGCAACCTAAAGGCGGAAGTGGACCGCATCTCGCGCAATCCGGTGTTGATAGTGCGTCCAACAGACTTACCTGGCCTTCTACCTACTCCGGTGAAGCGATCTGCGTCGGATGGAGTCCTACCGACGTTGCTCAAGGTGGAGGAAGCACTACATCAGCCAGATGGCCACCGCATGCCAACTGTGAACCGGGGAGAGATTGGTCGGGGTTTTTCCCCTATCGATCAAACCCCGGACAAGGGTACATTGTTTGACCTCTCTCCGACTTGTGCTGCTCCATTTAACGGGGACAAGGGAATTCGCTTGGGAAAAGAAGGGGGACAGGGGTATTCACATTCACCAACACCTAAGCTGGAATTTCCGGTGTTTAATGGCGACAAACTGAAGTCATGGAAAAGAAAATGTGAATCGTATTTTAAGATTTTTGGGATGCACAGATCACTTGGGGTAAATTCCGCTACCATGCATTTTGTGAGGATGGCTGCTAGTTGGCTGGATGATTTGAATGTGGACTTGGATGTCCTGGATTGGGAAGATTTTTGTGTTGCCATTTCTTCAAAATTTGGGCAAGATGAGTTCCAGTTGGTATTGAAACAACTGTTCCATTTTAAACAGCTAGGGTCTGTTACTGAATATTCAGAAAAGTTTGGGGAACTCAAGGGAGCCTTATTATCACATCACTCTAATTGGGATCCTCTGTTTTTTTCGTCTCGCTTTGTGGATGGGTTGCGGGATGAAATTCGTGTTGTCGTACAGATGCATCGTCCTTGCGATTTGGATACTGCTCTCTCTTTGGCATTGTTGCAGGAGGACGCATTGATAGTGTTGAAGCCTTCGGTGCGTCGTTCGGACTCTTGTACGCCACCACGACCACCTGGTATGCGGTCGGCGATGCCGTTACCATTACCACCTCATTGGCCTAGATCATCTAAAGGCGTTCAATCGGCGGAGCATCACAGTACTAATTTCCCTCATAATCAGTCTACTGAAGATAAAGTGGCATTTCTCCATGCTTACCATCGTGCTCGAGGAGAGTGCTATAAATGTGGTTAAAAGTGGAGTCCGCAACATGTCTGTTCGGCTACAGTGCAGTTGCATGTTGTCGAAGAATTGTGGGCCTTATTAACAGCGGATGATACGATGGGGGATCAATGTTAGCCTGGTTTGAATGCTGGTAACTCGGAGGAGAGTGAATCACTCCTTATTATCTCCATGGCGGTTGTTCAGGGTCAAGAAACAAGGCACACGATGCGTCTGCAAGGCGAACTGCAAGGCCACCCAGTGTTGATACTAGTTGATTCGGGTAGCTCTAGTACTTTTGTGGCAGCACATCTGGCTGCGCGTTTGCAAGGGGTGGTGCAGATGTTATGCTCTATTCAGGTTAAAGTGGCAGATGGAGGGACTATATCCTGTGCTCCAGAGCTTTCGAATTGTCCCTGGTGGATTCAAGGACATACGTTTTGCAATTCATTCAAGGTGATACCATTGGCGTGCTATGATGTAATTTTGGGCATGGATTGGTTGAAGTTCCACATCCCATGTCCGTGGATTGGAAGCGGAAGGAATTTTCCTTTACCGTGGACAATGTTGTAGTGACTTTACAAGGAGTGCAATCTCAGGTGCATAATTACATCATCTTTGTGAGACTGGATCAGTGGCTCGGGTACTACATTGTTGTGCAGTTCATACTGATCACAACAACGCGATCCTTCCAGCAGCAGTATCTGCTTTATTGGCGGAGTATGATCATATTTTTGCTGTGCCAACGGGTCTTCCTCCCTCACGTGCATTTGATCATTCTATTCCGTTAATTCCTAGGGCACGACCAGTAAATCTTCGACCATACCGTTATAATCCGGCTCAAAAGGATGAGATCGAGAGGCAAGTTAAGGAGATGTTAACCCAAGGGGTCATTCAGCCAAGTGCTAGTCCATTTGTTTCACCCGTGCTATTGGTACAGAAAAAGGATGGTACCTGGAGGTTTTGTGTGGATTATCGCCATCTTAATGCGATTACCGTCAAGAATAGTTACCCATTACCAATCATTGATGAACTCCTTGATGAGTTAGCAAGGGCTTGTTGGTTTTCTAGCATAGATCTGTGGGCTGGTTACCATCAGATCCGAATGCATCCAGAAGATGAGCATAAAACCGCTTTCCAAACACACCATGGCCACTATGAGTTCAAAGTAATGTCTTACGGTCTTACTAGTGCCCCCGCTACATTCCAAGGCACTATGAACACCATTCTTGCACCACTGTTACGCAAATGTGTTCTGGTTTTTATTGATGACATTTTGATTTACAGTCAGACCTTGCCCGATCATCTCCAGCATTTGCGATTGGTTTTTGATATTCTTACTCAGCATCAGTTGAAAGTGAAACGTTCTAAATGTGTCTTTGCTCAGCAATCGTTAACATATTTGGGCCATGTGATTGGTCAAGAGGGAGTCTCTACTGATGCTAAGAACATTACTGCTGTCCAGAATTGGCCTCGGCTAGTGAATGTCAAGGATGTGCGTGGTTTTTTGGGCCTAGCTGGTTATTACCGCAAATTTGTGCGACGTTTTGGGATTATTTGTCGTTCATTGACTGATCTATTGAACAAGGGCGTGGTTTTTTCTTGGACACCAGAGACCGAACATGCCTTCCAAGCACTGAAGACAGCGCTGACCACAACTCCTGTATTAGCATTGCCGGACTTCTCGAAGTCGTTTGTGGTGGAAACAGATGCCTCCGACAAGGGTATTGGTGTTGTCTTGTCTCAAGTAGGCCACCCTGTGGCATTTATGAGCAAAGCTTTGGGTCCTCGTAATCAGGCATTGTCCACATATGAAAAATAGTGTTTGGCTATTCTCATGGCAGTGGATCGGTGGCGTCCGTATTTACAACAAGCTCTGTTCGAGATTCGCACGGATCAGTGAAGTCTGACTCATCTGTCGGACTAGAGGGTGACGACACCTTGGCAACAGAAGGCATTAACTAAACTTTTGGGGCTCCAATGTCGCATCGTTTATAAGAAAGGGGCTGATAATCATGCTGCGGATGCGCTGTCCCGGCATACCCCTTCCTAGGAAGTGTTTGCCATGTCCCATGCCGTCCCTTCCTGGTTACAGTCATTGGTGGCGGGTTATTCTTCGGATCCTTCCACCGCTCAATTGTTGGCTCGTCTCAGTGGGTCGACAACACAGTTGGATGGCGATTTTTCTTTGGTGAATGGTGTTATTCGATGTCGGGATCGTATTTGGCTTGGTGCTGATCGTGATACTCAACGGTGGGTTTTGCAGGCATGCCATGACAGTGCTATGGGTGGGCACTCGAGGGTACAAGCTACATATCGGCGTCTCAAACGTTTGTTTCTATGGCCCGGCATGAAGAAGGCAGTATCCGAATTTATTGATCAGTGTACCATTTGCCAGCAGGCCAAGATAGAACATGTGCGATATCCCGGTCTGCTTCAGCCCCTTCTTGTTCCAGAACATGCTTGGCAAGTAGTTTCTCTTGATTTCATGGAAGGATTGCCTCATTCAAAAAACTTTAATTGCATTATGGTTGTTGTGGATAAGCTGACCAGGTATGCACATTTTATGGCTCTCTCTCACCCTTTTATGGCTCTGGACGTGGCTCATCTCTATCTTGATAATATCTACAAGCTTCATGGCATGCCACAGTCTATGATTTCAGATCGTGATCGGGTCTTTACTAGTGCCCTCTGGAAAGAATTGTTTCGGCTTGCTAATACTCAATTGTCCATGAGTACAGCTTATCACCCTCAAACGGACGAGCAAACAGAGCGCGTTAATCAATGTCTAGAAGCTTACCTCCGTTGCTTTGTTTCAGCTTGTTAGAAGCAATGGATTCAGTGGCTGTCTCTCGACGAATTTTAGTACAACACTTCGTATCATTCTGTCTTGGGCACTACTCCTTTTGAGGTTCTTTATGGCCATCCACCTTATCATTTTGGTATTATGGACGCCCGAGTGTGTCACATTCCCGAATTGCAGACATGGCTGGATGATCGTCGTCTGGCCTTGGGCTTATTGCGCCAGCATTTGGAGCGAGCTTGTCAACGCATGAAGTTCCAAGCAGACCGGCACCGTTCTGAATGGACTTTTGCTGTTGGCGACTGGGTGTTAGTTAAACTGCAACCATACCTCCAAACATCTGTGGCGACCCGTGCTAACCACAAGCTTTCGTTCCGTTACTTTGGTCCCTTTCAGGTGGAAGCTCGCGTCGGGGAGGTGGCTTACAAGTTGCGCCTACCGACGGATGCTCGGATCCATTCGGTCTTTCATGTCTCACAACTCAAGAAAGGTGTGCCACCGTCTGTGGTGGTCACTCCGAACTTGCCTGGGAGTCCGGCTGATATGGCGGAGGACTGTGCTCGCTTACCCAGCAACATTCTGGCTCGTCGCCTCTACAAGAAAGGGGCTAAGGTGGTGGAACAAATCAAAGTGCAATGGCAAGGCATGTCACCAGCGCTGGCTACCTAGGAGGACTCTAATGAATTGAAGGCGTGGTTTCCAGCGTTTGTGGCTTGCGGACAAGCCACTTCTGAAGGAGATGGGAATGTCATGACTGGGCCATCAATGGGTGGAGGCCCGAGGCAGCGACCCATGAGAGTCCGACGTCCAAATGTGTTGTTGGACCCAAAGGTGTGGGCCAAGTGATGGCTGGGATGATGTGGTAGTATATATAGCAGAACTGTGTGTTAGGTGGGCATCGAGGAACTAAATCATATTCTGAACTTTTCCCCCTCCTGCTTCTATCCCCATCCTCATTTCTCTGTATCTCTCCCTCAAACACTATTTTGGTGACTGAAATCAACAAAGGAGTACTCGGGACGTAACAGAGCCTCCATGGGGAAAAATCCCGCGCAGGTAACGGAGATGGGGAAAAATATCCCCATCATCATTGGCGGACCATCATCATTGGCGAAGATGGGGACGGGAAAAATATATTCCTACGGGAACAGGTATGGAGAGGTAAAACACGACGGGAATTCCCCATTGACATCTCTAGCTACGAGGTATGTTTCGTGACTAAATTTTTATAACGGTTTTTATTTCTGTATCAATCAACATATCCAAAAGTGTGATAATATTTTATTTTATATTTTACTCTCTCTTCCTATAATATGAAATATGAAATAATTCAAATTTTATCGCAAATACAGAGTATTATAGTGTATTACGTATATATCAATCACCCCTTGATCAATGTTATCTACTTGTTATTACCTATAAACAACTGGCGGTCTCCTCATCTCTCGTAAAATAAGTATTGTTAAGGGTTTTGTCCTTCTGTTCTATATTTGTCCTTGATTTTTTTAATTTATAAATTATGATGTATGACTAAGACCAACGGAGCAGATATGTGTCAAGTGTAAGGCTGAGCTCTCTTGGTTGCACAACATACAGACCTACGGTGCCGTACATTAATGTATAATTTGAGATTATCTATCTAGCTACTTATCGATGACTGAAATCTTATCAACTGATTTTCTTAAGATTTCAAAACATTTTTATGAAAAAGATAAAGTGTTTCTTGCAAAATTCTTCTATTCAAAATTCAGACTTCGGCGGCTTACAAAATCGTACCGAGAATACACAGCCGCCTGTACCATCAGCATGTGCTGGAGAAAAAATAATTTTGCTAAAAAAAATAAGTACATAATCTTCGGTAGCTAGCCATGTACGTATGCCCTATACGTATATATATTCCAGTATCCTAGGACGGTCTAGATATTGACGAAGGGCGTGCCTGTGAGGTACTCATTGGTGAAGGCGAGCACGACGAGCCCAAGCATGGCGAAGCGGTCGTTCCAGAGCTCGGTTGTCAGCGCTCATGAAGGAGCCTCTCCTCGCCTCCGTGCTCTCACCGTGTACCAACAGCACCAGTGACTAGAGTTGGGATTTGGGCCTCGCCGGGCCATCCTTTGGGCCAGGACTTAACATGAGCTAAGTCGTGCCAAGCTAGCCTGAAATAATGTTCGTCAAGTCCACGCACGCCCTAAAGTATGTCGAACCTGGACTTAACATCACTAGTTGCTTCATAGTCACAAATTTAGCTTGCATTGTCGATGATGTAATTAGAGATTGTTCGGAGATTTTTCAAGAAATCACTCTTCCCATGAGGGTGAAAATATAACATGATGTGGTTTTTAGTATCCACACGTTCCATAAAATCAACATCTAAATATCCTAATACTTTAATATTATCAGACCTTTTTATATGTGAGCATGTAATGCTTAGTGTCTTGCATTATTTGCAAGACATTCTTAATAGTCTTCTAGTGGTTTAGTCATAGATTTGACTTGAAATCTGCCAAGCATCCCAATTACAAACGCTAAGTCTGGTCACGTACAAACTTGAGCATACATTAGACTTCCGACAACAAAAGATAATGAAATGACTTCATTTGATTTGTGTCCAATTGATTCCTTGGTGTTTGGACTAGGACGGAACACTGACACATATTATACTTTTCTAAAACTATGTCAATGTATGGTTTCTTAGACCAATCATGATGAATTTCTATACCTAAAATGTAAGAGGCTTCATCGAGATCCTTCATATCAAATTTAGAGGATAAGAATCCCTTTATTTCAAGTAGAAAGTGTTTTTATCTCTACTTGCTAATAGGATGTCTGTTGATAACAAAATGTGGCACTAATGGCTAAAGTTAAAAACAACCAAAAATGTGTGTCGTCCCTAGCAAGGACAGGTCCAACCGCCCTCGGTCCAACCAGCCATAGTTGGCCGGTCCGACCAGCCATGCTATGCCAGTCCGACCGACACACGAGCCCCATCTGACCGGCAGAGGCCGAGTCCAAGCCAAAAATGAGTAATTTCGGGATATTTTATCTCTAATCTATTTTTAACAACTTGGACTCATACTCTAATCAATATAGGGTGGGGATCACGCCCAGGTATAGCAAGACCAACCCCTATATAAAAGGTTAAGGCCGATTCAAAGTGAGAGATTCTAATTCAATCCAATCTACCCACATAGAATCATTCTTTTTTCAATCTACTATTCCTTTTACCTTCTTGCACTAGGTTTAGCCATAGCTCGCCCATCTTTGCTGGTTTGCACTGTAAACTCATCGTTGGTTGTGTCGTAATCATGATAATCCTTATCGATTCACTTATGAATTATCTACCACGTCCTCGTAGAGGGCCTTATCGATCTAATCCAGTAATTTGGTCTCCGAATCGAGTTGCTACTATTTTTAAGGGTTCTTGCAGGGTCCAAGACGATCATCTTAATTATTGAGAAGTCCCTGCATCAAGACTCACCGTCAACTCGATCGACGGTGAAGCCGAGGCGGCTCCTATCCCTGACTGCTGGTCCAACTGTTGGCAACAGCCGATCTTTCCAGGTACTGGTGGCCGGTCAGACCGCCCCTGGTGGTTTCTCCGGCTAACTGGCGACTCCAATTTCCTCAATAAGGATGAGGATCATCGGGTGACATTACATCAATGTTGTTTGGTGCTTTGTCATACGATTTTAGCTTCAACACACTTTTTAGCAACTCCGCTAGGGACTCAAACACCAATTTCAACGACATCGGTGACGGGCACAACTACTATGACCACATCAACACCTGCGACGCTAATAAACATGGTGGGAGGGTTGTTGGTGCGTTTGTTGGTCAAACTTTGACACACGCATGACATAAGAGATCTGCTTAACTCTAGTGCAAGTCCTATGTTCTTAAAAAAGAGTTCAAGATGTGCAAATCAGTTTGAACCTACAACTGGTAAGGAAACAGAGAGAATAATATCAATAGCATAGCCTATCAGCTATCGAGCCGATGACTGTAATAGGGATAGGATAATCGTGGACTATTATGCCAATCGGCCATAGGGGCGATGAACACGGGTGAAGCCATCGGGCGAGCACGCCATCGGCCGATGAGATGGGCAATTTGCATGTATGGGCCGACGATCGCTTTTCTGATGGCGAATAAGATGCAACATTGAATTGAAGATAACCTGTCAGCTTGTACTCCGACAGAAATAAATAAAACATGCTAGATAACATGTCTATATCATGAAAATCATCACAATAACTAGATCGGACCTAACCAAGACAGTAGCTAATCACGATAATCTTAATAATATATCAAAGTATCAGGCATGTTTTATTTAGATGAACGGTATACAACATGAAAAAGATACAATAGTAAAAGATGTCGGACCTAACCGATGAAGCCTCAAACTACCACACCTAGATCACATCATTCTAAGAGATCAATCTAATGCAGCCTTAGACCTAACTAATATACCAAGATAAATCGGCGACTGTACTGTTTCAACGTTCTCCTCAAGAGATCAAATTGATGCATCTGTGAGGATACTGACCTATTCGATAAGGTCGTCAGGGATGGCGGGACTCACCTCTTCGCCGAGAGATCGAAACGATGCAGCCCAGCTCCGAGTGTCAAATCCCGCCAGGATTAACCTTTGGAGGGCAAGGGGTGGCGATGCACCGAGTAGTTGTTTGACAGAGATGTGTGTTTGACCTAACTAAGGGATACATATTTATAGTCTGGAGACTTGTCGTCCAATCAATCTATCTTAACTGATTCTGGATAAAACTTCATCTTCTCTCATTGGCTCCTTCATATCTGACCAGTGTTGTAACGAACATGTTTCTTTGACTATCTTTGACCAGATTCTTCTTGACTTTCGTTGACCGTATGACATCCTTGGTGGGCCCTAGGCTTTACCAAATCTTGGCATCAACACATGCCCCTAGTTTCGGAGCATTAAATGGCTTCTGATGCTTCAAAATTACCAGCCATCATTATCCCCTGCCATCACGTCTTCTCGAAGGCTATTCGCACGATCCCTTTTCTACACCTAAAATGTAAGAGGCTTAATCGAGATCCTTCATATCAAATTTAGAGGATAAGAATCCCTTTATTTCAAGTAGAAAATGTTTTATCGCTACTTGCTAAAACTCTTCACCTTCTAGTACCTTTATATCTTCACCTAGGGTTCCAACCTTACAATTTTCCTTATTTTTCTGCCTCTTCATCTTCGGCTATTCACAACTACGATGGACGTCACCTGGCGCATTTACTTTTGCCGGCGTCGTATCGGTTTTTTCCGTCGTACGCCATGAGTAGCCCCACAAACTCCATTGGGATCAACCTGACTCAACAATCGAAGAATTACCCTGGTCTATAAGTATTCAGATTTCTTCATTTCTTCCTTTCATGCTTTCTGCCCTTTGCCTGCTATTTACTTGCCATGAGTATTGTGTGCTTCCCTCTCTTTTCTATTAAACCTGCACCTCGGCGACACCGGAATGGCTACTCTCAATGTGATCCTTGAGGTAAGTTTTTATTCTCCGCTGCCCTTTCTTTTTCTTTCACAACTTCTTATCTCATTTCTTTTCTTTCCCTTTTGTAGAACTTGCGGGATTAGATCCTAATCCCCATAGCCACTCATCCTTCTAGTTTCTTCCTGGGTCCTTTGGGAAACCCGGACCCTGTTGATTTAATAAATGCTGAAACTCGTAGAATCCCTTTCAAATGTTCCCCCATGCGTCCTTCTGATTGGGTATATGGTTTCAATTATTTTCCTTCTCCTATCCCTGGCTGGTGTGACTGGTATCTTAGGGTATCGGCCACCTACCGCCCCCTTTGGGATGACATCGACATTAGTCATTGCATCGGCCTTTCCCTAGCTAAGCCATATCTGAACGAGCCGATGCTAGCCGCGTCCTGTTACTTCTGGTCCGATGCCTTGAATGCCTTCATTTTTGGTCATGGGCCGATGAGTCCCACTTTGCTTGATGTCTTCTTTTTGACATGTCTCGATATTGACTCACCAGCCAACCCCTTCTCTTTTCATTTCCAACCATCCCATCGCCTCAACGTCACACCGGTTGATGGCTGGTGCTGATATATCGCGAGGCACAATAGGAAAACTGGCCCTGTAGATACTGTCGAACACATCACTTTCCTGAACCTCTGGTTGGAAGAGTTCATTTTCTGCATACCGGCTCTGGCCCCAACTTTTCAATTTCAGTTTTTAGCCGAACAACTTGTCGCTCGTGTGCAGATTCCACTTGGTCATTATCTCCTTGGAGCGACCTACCATCTCATGCACCTCGTATCGACTGACCTATTGGCTGGTAATGTCATCGACCGACCTAGAGGCCCCTGGTGGTTCCTCCAGCTTTGTCTCAGTGTTTATATGGCCGATGTCATTGGAGGAATTCCTCTTTCCCAATCGCGTTTTCCTGCCAATTTACCAGAATCGACCGTCCCCACCTATCGTCGCTGCTCTTCCTTGGGCAAAGCGGCAACATCCTTCCCTACTTTATCCTCGTCTTCTACGGTTTTTGCCATTTTCTTCAAAAACTTCTACCTTGGGTTCTCCGATCGGACCATCTGGTTCCCCTTCGGGTATTACTCGGAGTATGAACACTCTCATCGGCAAGTCTTGCCTGATGTATCCCGGGACGAAGAGTCCCTTTGTATATTCTTAGCTGCAACCTCTCTCTACTTGCTCCCTATTGACTTCACTGATGAATGCCCTCATTGGACCTCCTATGAATTTTACCATCCATCGGTCTACTCCCGGTAGCTAGGATTCGATCAACTCTTGCCCTATCTCTTTTTCGTTGGTCAGATTCGAAGTCGTGGGAGAGTCACGAGTGCCTTAAAGTGGGATTGCCTTTCCTATATGACCGATGGGATCCGCACCAGAGATCTCATTTCCTGGACGACCTATCGGGCGACTTTCATCGCCTTCCACCGATGGTGGTGCGAGTTGAAGCAACATATCTTTAATCGTTCCTCATTGATTTACCGGGAGCGGATTTACCCAGATGACGCCGATGAAGGGCCTGAGGTAAACGCTTCGACTCCCCCTTTCTATTTGTTTCCACCGTCTTCTATTTCATCTGATTGACCTTGCCTCTTCCATGACGATGACCATGATGCCCCCTGGTGACCTCTAGTGGCCGACCGATACAATATGGGCCGGTATCGGCCACCACTAACTTGGGTGTTGGTGTCCCTACTCCCATGGAGTGGGTGAATGGAAGGCGGTCCTGAATCACTGACCGCATTGAAGAACTTCTATCGACTGTTGGTGGAAGAGGCCGATCTGAAGGTGAAGCCGAAGGGAGTCCGCTCGGTAGTTTATTTTTGAATTTTCGTGACACATTTGCCTTGTAATCTGGAAGACTGAATACATTGCTAATTCCATATGATTTTGTTTTGAATTCCATATTCTTGGTATACGATTCTTTTGCATCGGCCATCTGAAGGCGATACCACTAGTATCAGATTTTTGGCACATAGATTTCTAGGCGTTTATCCAAACAATCGGGAAGTATTTCTTCAAATATTTCCTATTCAGTGCTTTCCTAAATACTTCTTTGTGCAATCCTTCGAGCAAATAGGTGTTGCCGGGCACCACTCGATATATCCTAAATGGTCCCTCCCAATTTGGGGACCACTTACCGAACCGATTGTCTTTAGACCCGATCAGTAGGATAAGTTTCCATATAAGATCTCCTCGTTCAAACAATTTCGGCACCACTTTCTTATTATAGAACCTAGCAACCCTTGCTTTGTTTTCTTCAACTCGAGGGCTCTCAATCGGATCTGTGCTAGATCGTCTAGACCATCCGTCATCAGATTATAATAATCACCGGCTGTGAGTTGGTCTTGTAACGTGATCCTTATTGAGTCGATGTTATTATCCCATGGTAATACTGCTTCATGGCCATAGAATAACTGATATGGTGGCACTTGAGTGGATTCGTGACGTGCCATTCGATAAGACCTGAGTGCTTCTAATAAGGACTAATGCCAACGCCTCAGCTATTCATTGATCGTACATTTTATTAACTTGATCAAACTCTTATTGGATGCTTCTGCTTGACCTGCATAATACAACGATGAATTTAAAAGCTTGATCCCCATACCGACTACGAATTGCTGAAATTCCTCTGACACGAAAATTATCCCTTGATCTATGGTGATAGTCTGTGGGATTCCGAATTGATATATTATATGTTCCCTGATGAATTCGATGGCATTGAAGATGTGACTTTCTTGAGTGGAATGACCTCTACTCACTTCGTGAAATACTCAGTGGCTCCTATTATGAACTTGTGACCTTTGCTTGACGCCAGTTAGATTTGGCCGATCATATCGATACCCCATCCCCTGAAGGGCCAAGGTTTGATTATCGGGTTCATTGCTGATGCGGGTGCCCTTTGGACAGCTCCAAATTTCTTACAATCCTAACACCCCTTATAATATCTTATGCAGTCTTCCACCATGGTCGGCCAAAAGTATCCTGCCCTACGAAGTAACCATTTCATTTTTTGGGCCGACTAGTGTGTCTTGCATATGCCATTGTGTACCTCGCACATCACCACTTTGTATTCTTCGATACTTATGCACCTGAGGAGAACTCCATTGGTCGTCCGATGGTACAAATCTTCGCTGAGCAAGACATACTTAGTTGCTTGATACCTGAGTTTTCTTGATGCCGATGCCGAAGGGTTCTTCAGATAATTAATAATATCATATCTCCAATCATTGGCTTCTATCTCCGCGACTTCTACCTCGACCGACCTGGCCACCGGTTTATATCCTGATTCCATTTGGGTCAAATCGTTCGCCTCTGAGTTCTTCTACCTTGGGATGTGAGTGAGGATCACGCTTCGGAAGTTTGCCATTATAGCTCAATAGCGATCATGGTACTCATTTAGTACATCGTACTTGCATTCGTACTCATCTGACAATTGCTTCATAATTAGCAGAGAGTCTCCGAGAATCTCGACTGTATCAGCACCCACTTCTTCTAATAACTGCAATCCCTTTAGCACGACCTCATATTCAACTTGGTTATTCGTGGCGAAGGGCTTGATAGTATATGCAAAATCAAATGGTGTCCCCGAGGGGAGATGATTACCAGGCCGATGCCACATACGTGCCGACACACTAATCCGTCAAAGAACAATGTCGATGGCACCGACTCAACGTGGGTCACTGCCTTGTCCCTGTGTTGAACTATGAAATCGTCTATCACTTGCCCTTTTATTACCTTAGTAAATTCATACCTGATATCAAATTCGGTTAGAGCAAGGACCCATTTCCCGATACGTCTTTTTAGCACTAGGGCCGATAGCATATATTTAATGACATCGTCCTTACATACTATAGTGCACTCTGTCAAGAGCAAGTAATGCCTCAATTTGGTGCACGCTAAGTACAAACATAAGCAGAGCTTCTCTACTGCAGGGTACCGAGTCTCGGCGTCTAGTAATCTTGTGCTAAGATAGAATATCACCTCTCTTTGTTGTCGATCTCCTGAATTAGCACTGCTCCAATGGCTTCGCTATCGGCCGACAAATATAGCCTGAATGGAGTCCCCTTCTGTGGCGTCATCAATATTGGCGGTGAGCTTAGGTACTGCTTGATCTCGTCATACACTCTCTGTTGCTTTATCTCCCCATGTGAATTCCTGGTCGGTCTTCAACTTTAACAATGGAGTGAACAACTCTATTTTCTTCGAGAGGTTCGCTATGAACCTTCTGAGAAAATTTATCTTCCCGATCAATGACTGCAATTTTGTTTTATCAGTAGGGGTTGGGTATTCTTGATTGCCTCGATACTGCGCCGGCTGATCTCGATCCCTCTTTCATGCACGATAAAGCCTAGGAACTTCTCTACCGACACACCAAATGCACACTTTTTGGGATTCATCTTAAATCCGTATTTCTTGGCCCTTTCTAAAACTTCACGTAGATCGACCACGTGGTCTTGGATACTTCTTGATTTTACCACAACGTTATCAATGTATATCTCTACTAACATGCTGATCAAGTGGTGGAAAATATAATTCATGGCTCTTTGGTAAGTTGCTCCAGCGTTCTTCAAGCCGAAGGTCATCACTACCCACTCATATAACCCGATGGCCCTTGGGCACTAGAAAGCCGTTTTATGAATATTTTCATCAGCCATAAAAATTTAATTATAGTCTACATTCCCGTCCATGAAGCTTATGATCTTGTGACTCGATGCGTCATCCACCAACAAATCCGCGATCAACATTGGGTACTTGTCTTTTGGGGTCGCCTTATTCAGTTCTCTAAAATCAACGCAAATTTTGAGCTTCCCACTTTTCTTCCATACTGGTGCTATATTCAATACCCATTCTGCATATCGGCATGATCTTATGAATCCTGCGTTGTATAACCTTGTTACCTCGACCTTGATATCTAGTTATATCTTCACCTTGAATCGCCCAGGTGACTGCTTGAACGACCGATATCCCTGTTTTATTGGCAGCCGATGTTCTATGATCGATCGGCTTAAACCTGACATCTCATGATACTCCCATGCAAAACAATCCCGATATTCCCATAGCAACGTGATTAGTTCACTCTTTATCTCATCGGGAAGTGGAGCACTTATGAAGGTTGGCCTCAGCCTGTCATTGGGTCCAATGTCTAGTTCTTGAAGTTCATCTGCCGCGACGAAACCTTGGCCGAGTTTACCCTCCATTTCGGCGATGTCGTCTTCATAGGGTGAACTTGGGCTGTTTATTATGGATTGGTCCAACCCCACCATCTGTTACTCCAATGGTGTTACTGTTTTGAGTCTCGTCTTATCGATGGGCGGAGTCTAGTGTCCCACCGGGCGTGCCCAAAAACGTATTGGTGTGTTTTCGGTCACATTTTGACACACCGTGGCCTGGAAGATCTGCTTAACTCTAGTGCAGGTCCTACGTTCTTAGAAAAAGGGGTTCAAGGCATACCAATCAGTTTGACCCTGCAACTGATAAGGAAACAGAGAGAATAATATCAATAGCATAGCCTATCGGCTATTAAGCCGATGACCGCAATGGGGATAGGATAATCGTGGACTATTATGCCCATTGGCCATAGGGCCGATGACCATGGGAGAAGCGATCGGGCGAGCACGCCATCGACCGATAAGATGGGCAGTTTGCATGTATGGGCCGATGATCGTTTTTCCGATGGCAAATAAGATATAGCATTGAATTTAAGATAACTCGTCGGCTTATACTTTGATAGAAATAAATGAAACATGCTAGATAACATGTATATATCATGAAAATCATCACAATAACTAGATCGGATCTAACCAAGATAGTAGCTAATCATGATGATCTTAATAATATATCAAAGTATTGGGCATGCTTTATTTAGATGAACAATATACAACATGAAAAAGATACAATAGCAAGAGATGTCGGACCTAACCGATGAAGCCTCAAACTACCACACCTAAATCACATATCTAAGAGATCAATTTGATATGGCCTTAGACCTAGCTAATAGACCGAGATAAACCAGCGACCGTACTATTTCAATGTTCTCCTCAAGAGATCAAATTGATGCAACTTTGAGGATACTAACCTAGTCGATACGGTCATCGGAGGTGGCGGGACTCACCTCTTCACCGAAGATCGAAACGATGTAGCCCAGCTCCGAGTGCCGAATCCCGCCAGGATTAACCTTGGGAGGCCAAGGGTAGCAATGCACCGAGTAGTTGTTTGATAGAGATGTGTGTTTGACCTAACTAAGGGATACATATTTATAGTCTGGAGACTTGTCGTCCAATCAATCTATCTGAACCGATTCTGGATAAAACATCATCTTCTCTCATTGGCTCCTTCATATCTGACCAGTGTTGTAACAAACAGGCTTCTTTGACTATTTTTGACTAGACTCATCTTGACTTTTCTTGACCGTATGACATCCTTGGTGGGCCCTAGGATTTACCAAATCTTGGTGTCAACAAGGGTGCATAAATTGATGATAGAAATATTGTCCTCCCCACCCCATAGGACATCCCTGAGGAGGACAGGGCCGAGATCGAGGCCAAAATGAGGGAAGTACACGCCCTCACGCTTGGACATTACACGAAGTCTCACTCGGGCTTCATCAAGCGTAACCCCGATCTCCCCAACATCTCCATGGACAAGGCAACATCTCTTCCCTCTCTCTCTACCCAAGACATCGAGCAAAAAATAGATGCAACTATAGACCAAGCGGTTAGCGTTGCATTCACAAATCATCTATGGCCTAAGGTTGACTCTAGAATGGAGGCGATATTTAAAAGATTCGGCTTTTCCAAGGCCGCTTCTCCTACCCCAATCACTAGCATACCCCCTATTAATCACATGCACAATAGGACTAATGGAAATATGTGGAAAAGTATTTCATCAACAACCTCAGCATTTTCGACTGAGGCCTCTCTAATCCCTGTCGGTCAGACCGGCCTAGGAGCCGGTCCAACCGATGCTTGCTAGACAATGACATCCGTTTTTTCCCTGGCATCACCCAGCTACCGGCAACGGTCGGTCTGACCGACTTCTGGGCCGGTCTGATCGCCGCATGCCTACCCGTGACAATCGACCACTAGGCCGGTGTGACCACATCACCTCACCACATCGATCCAATCGGTTACTACACATCCAATTTTTGCGCCTCCCCCGCTAGCACCAATGCTACCTTTGCCTACACCTGCTGCACCCCCCGTTGCCACGTACGCGCATAGACCTAGACACGTGGCGTTCCACGAGCCGATTTGGGAGGAGTGTAACACTCGAAATTTAATAATTCCAGACTTTATTAAAATCCAAAGAAAAACAATAAATACAAGACGTTCATCATACGACTACGTACATACGACAATCAAAAGTCGTTCGTAGACCACATTATTACACAAGTGGTAAATATAAAATAAATATAAAAAGAAGTCTTCTAGATGAAAGCCTTCTCCAGTCTCACGCCTTGACTAGGCAGCTATTTGAGACCGTCCTCCTCGTAATAAGCTACCTCTGAAGTGGTTTCAATGGGAATGAGTACAAAAGTACTCAACAAGCCACCGAAATGAAGTATAATGCAAGGATAATAACAAGGAAGGTATGTGGTTTAAAATGCAGAAAAATACCATTTTGTTATTAAGAATTTAATGTGATCATGTAAATTATGCGGGAAAATAAATTATGAATCATGGAACAACTTCTAACTCGAGTAGTACAAATGGTACTCCCTCGCTCAACAGTCCTTACATGCCAACCATACATGCACAATCATAAACATAAACTAACTACGGTGAACATTGCTAAACCCGCCCTTGACCATGGGCTCGGCTTTTTGAAAAGATTATACTCTGATCAGAGGTGTACTACTGTACCCACAAGGAAAGAACCCGACGTCGACCAAGATATCACCACAATACCCTGACCAAGTCCCTGCCAAAACCTTCACCATGGAACACACCAACTTGAGGACAACCCACTAGGTTTTGCCGGCACACCAACGCATTGGATCAACGTCGTGCCCCCTTTTGTGCCTCGTCGGTACAAGCCACTCGCAGATACCACTTTCCCCCTTTGCTTGGTGCATCAAGTTGGAACGTTCCATACTTTCGGTTAGGCCTTACCCATTAGACTTGTGGTTAGTACAGAAATGCTTTACAATAGATCTTGCAGACCAGTCTTTATAGTGCCCCGGGTGCGACTAACTAATGCCCTCGCTTGCACCCAAAACCCACCATGCTAACATAGTTAACCAAATATCCAAGTCTTTTAGAATACCAAGGGATGAGAAATATATAGAGGAAACATATAACATAATAAATGTGACTAATCTACGACTCATTTTTATCCTATAGCAGTTGTGTCTGATATAGATTTTGGTTGTTTTTATCCCTAAACTTGATTAGGCCAAATCTTATCAGATTAGAATTAGAGATAAGAAGACTAGCCCCTATAAATACAGGGGTGAGGCCGGTTCATAGGACCCCCAACACAAATCAACTTCAAACCCTAGTTTTAACTGTACCTTTACTTTCTTTACTTTTCCGTACACCTTCGTGGGTTTGCGCTGGAAGCCCTCCGTCGGCCATGCCATAACAGTGGTAAGACTTGTTGGTTCGCCTGTGAATCATCCGTTAATCTACGTAACATATTGCTATCACCTTGTTGGCTCGCTTGTGAACCATCCATTAATCTACGTAATAGATTTCTACCTTCGTTTTATATATTGCAACACTTAGTAATTTGATCTATAGGATGAATTGGCACTTGATCTTAACTTTGTTGTAGGTTTCACGTTCGGACCCCCTTCACTAAAGGTTTCTAGAGCTAGGAAGCAGGTTTTGGAGGCTGCCAGAGCACCCTTCGGTGAATCCCTACTTCGTCTGTCCATGCCGGATTCGTCACGCTGTTGTCGGTCTAGTTAAGTCCCGTGCACCGGAGCTACTTCACATCGGGGTCACGCCAGAATGGACCACACCACATCGGACCTCATCGCATCAGTGCTCCATCCCGGACTTCGTCGTGCCAATGCTTCGCGTTAGATTTTTTCGTGTCAAGAGGCTTCGCACCGAACTCTGTCGTTCGGGAGCGATTTCGCATCACGATTGGTTCGGAGCCTATCTTCGGCTAGATCAATACGAACGCTGAAGGCTACCTTCGGTGCACCCTTCGCACCAGAAGCCAAAGGCTCCCTTTGGTGACTCTTCAAACGATACACTCCGAACCATTCAGGCTCCATTCGACCGATTGGGTTATTTTTATCTATATAATTCGACTAATTGGATTTTTCTGTGTGATCTGATTACCTAGCGACTCCACCCCCTTGCCACTGTTAAGGGTAGTCGGAACGCGACATCAGTGTTCTGTTATGCTTAGGCTTGTTCCTAAGTATCCACACACTTTTAGATCATCAAACTGACCCAAGTGCGGGACACATTTTCGTGTCAACACACTTTTTGGCGACTCCACTGGTGAAGGCTACGCCAACATGACAAGTACATCTACATCGGTTGCAAGTACCTCTACGATGGCTACTACATCTACAACGCCAATGGATCCCATGGGGGGCACAGAGATCAACAACCGCAACATCATGACACCCACCCTTGAAGATATCCTCGAAGAAGGTTGGGCGGAGATCAAGGCAAAGATGAAAGAGCTCCAAGATCTCATGCTCGGGTGCTACATCAAGACGCGCGTGGTCTTCATCAAGCGCGACGTCAACATCGCCGACCTCGCTCAGACTCAAGTAACACTAGTGTCACCTCCTTTATCTTCTTTAGAGAATGAGCAAAAGATAGATGCATCGGTAGATCAAGATGTTAGCGCTTCGCTAGCCAACGTCTAGATTCGGTAGTTAGCTCTTAGGTAGAGGCAATGTTTAGAAGGTTTGGCTTTACTGAGGCCGTTCCTCTGACTCCAATCGCTAGTGTACCTCCGGTAAATCGCATCTATAGCAGAACTGATAGTAGTACTGGCAAAGCTATCACATCTTCGGCCTCAACATCTACGGTCGAGACAAGCCACTACACTTATGGCGTAGCTAACCCTTCTTATTGCGCACCGCCTCCACCTACGTCTGCGCCAGCTTTTCCCGCGCTGCCTGCACCGCATGCTCCTACGCAAACACATAGGCCCGAGCACGTCGTATATCCCGAGCCAGCACGTGAGGAAGACCCTCATGACCAACACGCCGACATACCACCGCGTGTCGCGCCCTCGCATGATAGACGCACAGAGGTAGGAGGCCAGGATGACATCGAGGAGCGGATCCGCGTGCTGTTTAGGGAGTGCACCGGCTTCATGCCTAGAGATCGGGATAAGGTTTATCGAAAGTCATACCCCAATCACTTCGACACCGTAACCTACCCTCGCGACTATAGAGTCCCTAAATTCACAAAATTCGATGGCGAGGGTAACAAGACCACACTAGAGCATGTCCACCAATTCTTAGCACAGTGTGGAGAAGCTAGTGGATCGGACACATTAAAACTTAGACTGTTTTCTCTTTCATTATCCGGCACCGCTTTCACTTGGTTTTTAGCACTCCCACCGAACTCCATCCAAACGTGGGCCTAATTAGAACAAAAGTTCCATGACTATTTTTATACGGGTGAGACAGAACTTAGGCTTTCACACTTGACATCAGTCAAACATAAGTCTAGCGAGAGTGTCTCTTAGTACGTCAAGCGCTTTAGAGATACTAGAAACCGATGTTTTAGTCTCAATATTTCAGAAAGGGATTTGGCGGATCTAAATTTTAACGGGTTGCGTTCTGAGATTAAAGAGAGGCTAGACAACCAGAACTTTCTAGAGGTCAGTCAAGTCCTACAATATGCTTTGGTCCAAGAAGGTCGAGCCAAGGATCAAAAAACCGTTAAAATGTTCAACAAACCTAGTGCTGAAGTTCACATCATGGAAAACTCTGATGAGGAAGAGTCAGAGGAAGAAGAAGATTCGGCTGACATGTATGCGGCCAAATGGGTTTGGAACACTAAGAGCAAGCCTGTCACTTGTTCTGAGCTATGACCGTCTCCCAGTAAGAGTCGGC
The DNA here is from genome assembly GCA_019279435.1 of Zizania palustris. Lineage (NCBI taxonomy): Eukaryota > Viridiplantae > Streptophyta > Magnoliopsida > Poales > Poaceae > Zizania > Zizania palustris. The sequence goes on from JAAALK010000079.1 coordinate 85,135,448, forward strand.
CCAGCGAAGTTAAATACTCATTTGATGTAACTAAGTGCGATAGAATATTTGATTTCCTTTAGAAGAGCCAGCTTCTCAGGTTGCCTAAGGGCCAAGTCATCCCGACCGCCGACGAGCTAAAGAAACGCCCCTACTGTAAGTGGCATGATTTGCATTCCCATTATACTAATGACTGTAATGTTTTTCATCAGCAGGTTCAAACGATTGAAAATAGATTCTAGTCCAAAGATGAAGCTGGACAAAGACCCCTTTCCCGTAAATACCATCGACCTCGACAAGAAGAAGGTGCTGATTCGGCCAGAACAGGCCGAGTCATCTAAAGGGAAAGCGATCATTATTGGAGAATCATGCACACGCACACTCATACCAAAGAACCCTGAAGTAGGAGTGTGGAAAAAGAACATCGACACGTCTCCTTCGGCAAGAGCTCGCAAGAAGCCAAAGATAACATACCAGATGCTGTTGAGCAAACACCAGAAGAAAGCCGAGGAAATAGCCCCCCGACCAAAAATGCTAAGACAGCCGAAGAGGCCAAGACAACCACATCCCCGAAGGGTGGGCTCGGACCCCAACAGCCGAACCCCCCGAAGGGTGAGTTCGGACCCTAGTGGCTGAACCCTCCGCATAACGAGTTCGACCCACAATGGCCGAACCCTCCGCATAACGAGTTTGGATCCCAATGGCTGAACCCTCCGCATAACGAGTTCAAACCCCAATGGCCGAACCCTCCGCATAACGAGTTCAGACCCCAATGTCCGAACCCTCCGCTAGGCGAGTTCGTACCCCACTGGCCGAACATACCTCCGGCCTGGTGTAGCGCCCTGATTTACCGAAATCGGAACATTATTGAATTTCATAAGAAAAACAATAATACAAGAGGTTCATCATGCGACAATCGTACATACGACAAGTATTCATGGTGCGCAGACCATATTTATTACATCAGAATTTAATAAAAACAATAGTAAAGGTAGAATTGCATGATGAACGCCTTCTTCAAGATCGTTTTCTTGACTGGGTCGCTACTCCAGACCATCCTCCTCGTAGTACGCGTCCTCTGAAGTGTTTGTCCAACAGGTATGAGTACAAAAGTACTCAACAAGCCACCGCAGATGCAAATAGTAATGCAAGGTAATAACAACGGAAGGACAATGGCAAAAGTGTGGAAAAGTACATTTTCAGTTATTGCATTAAGTGTATTCAATTTTTATCATGCATAAATGTAAACATGAACATTAATAACACCATCTAACTCGAGGAGTACGTTTTACCTCCTCGCACAACAGTCCTTATATGTCAAACCAACATGCACATCCATATTCAAAGTAATCTAACTGTGGGATGTCACGCAACCCGCCCTTGACCGTGGGCTTGGCTTTTCGAAAAGATTTATGACTCTGATCAGAGATGTACTACTGTACCCACAAGGCACGCACTCATCCCAAACACCAAAGTGTAATGAGATGACCCATACCACGGGAACTCGTGCCAAAACCTCAGCATGAAATGCTCCAAGCGATAACCACCCGCTCTAGGTTTCGCCGGCGCGCCGGACCGCAGCCCGGCTAACGTCGCACCCCCTTTTGCGCCACGTTGGTACAAGCCACCCGCAGGTGCTGCTTGACCCATCTCCAAATGGTGGCCTCGGTTTGGAACACTCCATACCTTAGTTAGGACTTACCCATTAGACTTGTGGTTAGTACGGAAGTGTATTGCAACGGATCCCGCAGACCGGTCCTTATAGTGCCCCGGGTGCTACCGACCAATGCCCTAGCTTGCACCCGGAACCCACCATGCATTCACTCACAACCACAACTCCAACACCGACAAAATTCCAAAGATGAGAATAACGGGGATCATATAGTAGAACCAATCGCTACGACTCATTTTTAATCCTATAGCAATCATGTCAATACATTGGACACTAGTTAATAATACTAATCATACGGTGACAAGGAGTTTAGGCTAGAGAGCATGGCTTGGGTTGCACATCAAGGTCGGGGGATCCTAAATAAATATATTGTAAGGGTTTCATTTGACTAATGCATGTATATCCTATGTGTTTTAGTGATAGTTTAGTAAAACATGGGTTCAACATGCTCAAAAGATTGGTTTGGTGACTTGCCTTGTTCAGCGAAAGGTGAGGGAGGGACTTCCTGGAAGTATTCCGGTTCCTCGGCGGCGTCGTAGTCTTCCCAATATAAATAAAGTAAAATAAAATAAATACAACATTCAATTAAACAATCTAAAACCACACAACAAGCATATATGTTTTGATTGATTTAGTTTAAAGAAAACAAGTTGTCAAGTTTTTGAAATTCATTTTATAAATAATTTAAAATGAACTAAAATGGAAAATTGTCCTTTATAGAGTGAAGAGTCCCATTTTAAGTTTTCCATTTAATTTAAAATAAATGGTTCAGAGAAAACTTAGTGGTCTTTATTATATGAACAGGAAATGAAGAAATATAAACTTTATTTGAAATTTAAATATTTGAATTTGCATTTTACCCTAAGGGCAGTTTAATACCTATTTAAATAAACATGGAAAGTCCAAAGTAAACATATTGTTTTTATTGTATGAACATGTAGAGAATAATATTACAAATTTTCTGAAATTGGAATGGTAATTTTTGAAGTTAAAATGCGCCAGATATGAATTTTACAAGTTTAAAACAGTTTCTGGAATTTATTTTAAATTTAAAATCGCCTCGGGTCCACGGTGAGCCAGGCCCACGGTGAACCCGCGCACTGTGCGCGTGGTCCGGCCCAATCTGGACCGTTGGATCCAGATCCAACGTGCGAGGGCGAGGCGGGGGCGTTAAGTTAATGTGGACGGCTGAGATTAAAAGGCCGAACCGGTACGCGATGAACGGCTCAGATTAAGCCAGGGTTTTAAATAGAAACGAACGTGCGAGATTAAAACGTAACGTTTCGTTCAGATCCGACGGTGCGGATTAGATTGCGCACGAGGGGATATAGGCGTCGTCCGATCGCGATCGCACGGTCGGGATCAAATCCAACACGGCACGGGTACTCGACCTGTTCCGGTCGTCTTCTCCGATGACGGCGAGCGGGCCAAGGGCCACGGCGAGCGACGACGGCCCTAGCTAAGCCTAGAAACAGAAAGAGGACGTCTAGGGGAACACGTTTATACCTTTGTGGTGGTCCGAGGTCGATGGGGCGTGGCCGGCGGCGAGGGTAGACGACGAGGTGGTTCGGGCCCTTGTCGGCGATGGCGTTCCGGTGGGGTTCATTGACGACGGAGCGGTGGCCGAGGTCGGCGAGGTTCTTGCGGTCACAATGGTGCGGTCGGCGAGGACAGAGGGGGACTCCGGCGACGGTGAGTTGTGGCTGGAGTGAAGGCGGCGGTGAGGTGTTTAAGTGAGCGTCACAGGCGTTTGGTTCGGTTCTGGCGCAACTGCGAGCGAGGGGTGGATGCAGGGCACCAGGGGGGTTTAAATAGGGTCACCGGCGGGGGCAGAGGGGGCGTAATTGATGGTGGCTGGGAGTAAACGTGTTTTTAAACGCTGGAGAGCTCGGTTGCAAGGGTTCAACGAACCTGGACGCGAATCGATCGGAATTGAAGAGGGGGAAACAGTCGCTGGGGATCGGGCGAAGTAATGGCAGGCTCAATTCGGGGAGAGGGCGTCGGGGGCAGTGGATCCGAGGCGCGTTATGGCGTCGGCCGGCGAGGGGGGGGGATTTGGGGGTGGATCTCGCGGGGAAGACGGATTCGATAGGTGGGGGCCACATGCCAGCGGGCGCGAGCGAGTGAGTGTGGCGGCTGACGGGTGGGGTCGGGCTCGGCCGAGAGAGGGATCAGTTGGCGCCGACAGGTGGGGCCAAGGCATTGGGCGCGCGCGCGAAGAGGGAAGGGCTCGCTGACAAGCGGGGCCCGGGTGTCAGTCCGAGGTGCGCGGGGGTAACGGACTGGGCCGGCCGGGAGAGAGAGAAAAGGAGGGGGAGGCCCGTTACTGTTCCAAATTCTTTTCTGAATGAAAATAATTATAGAAATTGGTTTAAAATATTGGGGCCACTTCCAAGGTTGATAAAAATTTGTAAAAATTCTCAAAAATATATTTTGGTCTTGGGATCATACACAAAAATTCCCAGTCTTTGGATTGGCCATTTCACGTATGTTCTAGTTCAAGAAGGCTAAGGAGGTCATTAAAGGAATTTTAAAAATTAATAATTCCAGGAAAAATATATTAAATGATATTTTTATTTCTTTGAAAATTTGGGGTGTTACACCTGGCAAGACCCTTCACTGATATGGTCCAAAATACCTTCTACGTGGCCGAACCACCTTTCGGGCAATGGGTTCGGCTCGTAGTGGGCGAAGCCGCTAGAGCCTCGAGTGCCTCCACCATACTACTAGGCAGGATTACCATGGGATCCAAACTACACCTCGCCACCAGAGTACCCTTCGTAGTATAACGTCGCCCCCTGTTTTCCTTCGGAGTATTATGATTGGTAGGGACAAGCAGACACGGCGAAGGGGGATGTCTTCCATAGGCTATCTGTGGTACCTCCGAATCGACTCACACAGGACGAAGCCAAGAAAGATGGGCACGAAGAGGTGAGGGAGAGGGAGTCCGAAGCCATCACAATCAAAGTAGGGTCTCAGGAAGTCCCAATCCCGAATGCCCCCTCGCCAAAGCTCGATGGAGGTAAGTCCCCTAGTCCAGCCGAGGCCATTGCCGAAGCCCGATCCAATCGGCCTGACGAGGCTGGTCTGACCGATAGGGTCCATAGAGAAGTTCCTACCAAGTGCAAAGAATGCAAGGCCGACCCGGGTAACACCCATTCGGCCAGAGGTCATAGGAGCAAATTAGTGGCACCTAGTACTAAGACGTAGCCATCTTGTGCACCTTCGGGCATGTCCAAATCACAGAAGAGATGCCTGTAATGCCTGCGGTCATAGGAGATGCGCGAGAAGAAGGATGAAGATGAGCGGGACGCCATATTCAAGGAAATCTGCCCTCGTCCAGCCGTGAAGCAAGTATGGAAGCCCAAGCCGGTTGAGACGAACAACCTGGCTCCTATTCCGAGCGACGACGACGATGACATGCTAGATGACGACTACACACCCATCTCCAAGGGGCCCACACCTCAAGCAATGGACATAAATGTCATCATGCTTCCTGCCGAGTTCGCCCTACCACGAGATGAGGCCGATGTCACTCAGTTAAACCTTGGCCCAAGAGACGCTATTTTCGAGAAGCCCAAGGATATGACTCATCACCTAAAGCCCCTCTACGTCATGGGGCACATTGACGGGGATGCTTGTTGACGGTGGCACCATTGTCAATTTAATGTCGTACTCTCTTTAGAAGAAGCTCGGCAGGGGCGAGGAGGACCTAAAGAAAACCAACCTAATGCTCAACGTCTTTAATGGAGAGAGCTCCGAAGCAAAAGGCGAACTCTCCCTAGAATTGACGGTGGGCAACAAGATGTTGCCAACAACATTCTTCGTCGTTGATGTGCAAGGTAACTATAGTGTGCTACTTGGGCATGATTGGATCCACGTGAACTGCTGTATTCCTTCTAATTTGCACCAATGCCTAATGTAGTGGGACGACGATGATGTGGAGGTTGTACCAGCAGATACTTTGGCCCAAGTAGCATTGGCTGATGTGTCTATCAACGTCGTCCATGACAAAGTAGAGTGTCTATCAGGTAGAGACCTCTCGGATTACGACTTCGTTAGTGTGTCTGGAGGACGTTTTGTACTCGTGTCTGTAAAGCCGGCTGGTGTAGCACGACTATTTCAAAACTAGTAGTCATGTCTAGAAAGAGGAATCTTGATTGGCTAAAGTCTCGAGTGGAACAATATCGGTCTTCTAAACACGGTATTGCCAAAGCCATTGAAGATTTTAGCGAAGTAGAAAAATTAGGTCAAGGTTTTGCGTCGGCCGATCCTTTAGAAGAGGTCGATATAGGCAATGGTAGCACTCTAAGGCCGACTTTTTTAAACAAAAATTTACAAGCTGATGAAAAGGCCGAAGTAATAAAGTTGCGTCGGTCATATGTTGATTGCTTCACATGGGAATATAGTGAGATGCCTGGACTAAGTCATGAGTTCGTAGAGCATCGGTTGCCTATCAAACCTGGGTTTAGGCCTTATAAAAAACCCCCTCATTGTTTTAATTCAGCCGTATATGACTGAGTTAAAGAGGAGATAGAACGACCACTAAAGGTTTAATTTATTAGGCCATGCGGCTATGCTGAATGGGTTGCAGACATCGTGCCTGTAGAAAAGAAGGGGAGCAACAAAATATGAGTTTGTATTGATTTCAGGGATCTGAACAAGGCCACTCCAAAGGACAAATATCCTTGCCACTTCTTGTTTAAGATGCTTTTTCTAGCTTTCTCTCCTCTTTTGTTCATGAGAAACCAAGGATGATTTCGGTCTGGATGATGAGAGATTGACAAGGATGAGCGTCTGAGCGGATGAGTGGTCGAGACTGTGTTGAGTGCATCGAGGGTTTTGATGTGGAGTGAAGGTTTGACTGTCGAGGGTTTCGGCAGTGTGTTGCGTTCTTGTTTTGGCTTGTCTTGTTTGTGCAGGGTGGAGATGCTGACCGACAATCGACGGCCGGTGATCGAGGGGTCGAGTGGGGAGCTTGATGCCGGAGGATCAGGGAGGCCGGCTGAAGTTGGAGAAGATCTCAAGAGTGCACAAAGAGACGGAGCGAGACTTGGATGGATGGCTGACTGCGACGACGTGACGACCGAGTTTGCGAGAGGGAGGCCAGGACAAGCATTCGGGTGGCTCGAGGGGATCGAGAGCAGAAGTGGCTTGCTGGCGCTCGGAGTCGCGAAGCGGTGTCACGAGTCGAAGGGCTGAGAGGCTTTGTCGGTTTTTGCTGAAAACCGTTGGAACTTTAAACGTTTTTACTATTTCAATAAAATAGTGTCAAGTTTTAGTTTAAATTTTTTAGTGTCATAGTGTGGACTTTTTAGAGTATTTTTGGAGTATATATATTCTGAAAATATTCTAAAGAGAGGTCTATTGTAATAGGGTATTTTTAGTTTTAATTTTTCAGCAATGTATATTGAGTCTTCCTAGGGGGTTTAGTGAAAAATAGACCTTCTAGAAACATGGGGCAGGTGAGATAAATATCTCCCTGCCCTGGCCGAACAAGTATGATCGAGAACATTTTTGCTACATATCAAATTCGTTTTTATCTCTTGCAAAATGGATTGAACACCCGAGAGTTTCTTCCTGCCGCTGCAAGCACTGGATGAACAACAGTGTGCTATGAGCTTTTGCCGGATCGCTACAGGATTGTCGGCAAGGGGTGTTCACCATCCAGAAACCTACTTTTCACAACGGTTTGTCCGGTTAGTTCTCTTCAAATTTTCTGAAATTGCTTGATGATCTGAGATGAGTTTTAGTATGATTCTCTGTGTTTGCGATTGATCTATATTCAGAAGTGTCTTGATGATTGAATCGGTTAAACTTTCACATGGATTTCTTGATGTAATCTCTATTCTTATATGAATTCAGTACCTCATGAACCCTGGTATTTTGTCCTGCTGAATGTTTGTATGAGAAACTGATTGTGGATGAACAAAATCTAAGCAAATCTTGTTGATTAAGTGGTAAACCATTTTTTGCATCTGTTCTAGTCAAATCTGGATTAGCTAGACTTGTTCACATACTTTTGCTCATGCTGAAAAGTTTTTCCTCATCCATCCTTGAACTGAGTTGATTGATCTGTGTCATGTGTGGAGGAAACTACTTTGATTAGCATTCAGTTCAATCTAAATACAGAAGTTGCTTCAGTGTTGTTTGTTCTGAAATCAGGCACCTCTATTTTTGTCGAAACTGTTATAGATTTTGCTGTGTTGCTCTGCTGCATCCTGTGATTAATCATGTGTGTGTGTGATTCTGATCTAGACTAATATGTTTGATAGGGTGATAACCTGAATCTGTTTTTCTTGCTAGTATTTTTCGGTTGTGCTGTCTATTTTGTGTCAAGGTTTTTGATCACTGAGTTTCATTGGTTGATTCAATTTTAGTCTGATTACATGTGTTAATTGAAACTGTTTTGATGTGTGAAAACTCTCAGGACTGATCTCTAGTGCTGAAATCATTGGTTGATGTTCAGAACTTCAAAAGTACTGTTGACACAGAAACGTGCCCCCGCACCTGGGTCAGTTCGACGATCCAAAAGTGTGCGGATACTTAGGGACAATCCTAAGCGTGACGCAGCACCGACGTCGCGTTCCGACTACCCTTAGTCGTGATAAGGGGGGTGGAGTCGCCAGGCAATTAGATCACACAAAATAACCCAATTAGCCGAAAGAGATATATCAAACAGAATAAAATCAGCAAACCGGTCGGAGCCCGTCAGCTTCGAAGTCTGATGCGAAGAAGTCACCGAAGTGTACCTTCGGACTCTGGTGCGAAGTATCCCGCCGAAGGGTGCTTCGGCGTTCGGACTGATCTGGCCGAATATGAACTCCGAACGAATCTGGACACGATGGTCACCTCCGAACGGCGGGGTTTGGCGTGAGGTCTCTGATACAACAAACTACAGAATAATGATGCGATGACTGCGCGCGAGCGTAACCTCATCCAGCTTGGAGTATGGTCGAGGTGAAGCCCGTCGCGACGAAGTGTGCTGGCGAAGCCTGTTGTAGGAGCCTGCAGTCCCGTCGAAGGGTGTCCTGGTGACCTTCGAAACCGATCTCTCAGCTCCGGACACCTCCGATGAAGTAGCTCCGAACATGGAAACCTACAACAGAGAGAATTCGAAGTACCAATTCGGCCTGAGGACCGAATTATGCTAAGTGTTGCACTAGTAGCGAAGGTAGCAATCTGTTACGCAGATTAGCGGATACTTCACATGCGAAGTAACAAGGCGATAGCAATCTATTACATAGATTAACGGATACTTCACAAGCGAAGTAACAAGGGTTACCACTGTTCCGTAGTGGCTATCAGAGGGCTTCCAGGCAAACCCACGAAGAGGTACAAGAAAATAAAGGTAAAGTAAATACGATCAAAGCTAGGACTTTGGTTTGGTTTGAGTTGGGGGGCCTCTACGCTGGCCTCGCCTCTCTATTTATAGGGGCTTAATCTTGATCTAATCTGCTATTAACCCGGCTGGATGGAGATAAAAACTGAGCCGGAAACGCAAACAACTCTATCTCTGCCAAAGTGGGCTTCGGCCAGGCCTGTCGAGGCCTGCTCCTCGAGCCGAAGCTTCGGTGGCGTGGGCCTCCGAAAGCTTCCTGGCCGAAGCCCATGGGCTGACTAGAGGCTTTTAGAGCCCATAGCTCAATGGACCTTCGGCCCTGTAGGGCTTCGGACGGACCCTGGACATGTGTATTTTTGGCCCGAATCACCAAAATTGATATTTTAACAATCTAGCCATTTAATGCCATTTTTTGCTATTAACACATGCCCCTGCCTTTTAGTGAACCGAGTGAACTAAAAGCACAACGAGCTGAAGACGATATCATCCAAATCAGCTTTTCGACACTTTTTATGATGTTTGCCACACACTTGGGAAATACCTTTTCAAGTACCTACCATTCAAAGCACTTCGAAACTGCTCTCCCTGTAGGGATTCCAATACGTATGCGTTGCCGGGAGCGATTTCGGCTATCTTAAAAGGACCTTCCCAACTAGGTGACCATTTACCAAACTTAGGACTCTTCGTGCCTAAGGGTAAAATCATTTTCCACACCAAGTCTCCTATTTGAAACGATTTTGGTTAATCTTTTTATTGTAGGCTTTAGCTACTCTCTTCTTGTCTACTTCTATGGCTTCTAAAGCCCTTAGTCTCTTATCGATCACTTCCTCTAGATTATCCGTTAGAAGAGTTTCATACTCGTCGACCGATAAGCCATCTTGCTTTAACACTCTTAAGGAGCCAAGATCTACCTCTACGGGCAGAACGACTTCTTGTCCATATACCAATTCATATGGACTGATTTTGGTAGCATCGTGCTTTGCAATCCTACAAGCCCATAGCGCCTCGGAAAGCACTTCATGCCACCTTTTAGGAAACTCTTCAATTTTCTTCTTAATAAGCTTAATCACGATTTTATTACTAGACTCGGCCTGACCATTGGCTTGAGCATAGTAAGGTGAAGAGTTTATCAACTTAATACCATAGTATTCAGTGAAGTCCCTTACTTCTCTAGAGACAAATGAACTACCTTGATCCGTAGTAAGAGTTTGAGGAATATCGAATCTATGTATGATGTGCTTTAAAATAAAATCACGTACCTCATTGTGAGTCATGTTCTTGAGAGGTACGGCCTCGGTCCATTTAGTGAAGTAATCCGTTGCCATCAACACGAACCGATGCCCTTTTGAGGAAGGAGGGTGAATCTGGCCGATGAAGTCTAAACCCCAACCTCGAAACGGACATGGCTTGACAATAGGATTGAGCAATGAGGCAGGAGCTAACTAGATGTTGCCAAACTTCTGACATGCTTCACACCCTCTATAGTACTTGAAACAATCTTCAGTCATAGTCAGCCAATAAAAACCCGCTCTTTTGAGCATCCAACTCATTTTTTGGGCCGACTGATGAGTGCCGCAAAACCCTTCATGGATTTCTCCTGTAGCCACCTGAGATTGCTCATGGTCTAAACACTTCAATAGTACTCCTTCAATGGTTTGGCGATACAATGTGTCGTCTATCAACACGAATTTGAACGCTTGTCGCCGAACCTTCCGATCAATCCTTTGGCTAGGGTCTCTCAAATATTGGATGATTGGGATTCTCCAATCGCCCTTATAGGTTTCAGAGGGTCTCGCTGGGCCACCTTCTGAAAAAAACTTCTAAATTACTGACTTCGGGGTGCCCCCCGAGCCATTCTAGCTCCTGCCGAAGCCTGGTCGGGGTGTCCGTTCGGAGTATGCTGGGCCGAAGCCCTCCGGAGGGTTCGGACTCTGGGAACCTTCCCCGTGCGGAAGGCTTCGGCCTATGGGCTCCGGCGCGCCAGGTCTCTCGATTGGCAGAGTACTCCGATCCAGGGACCTTGGCATGCAGTGGCCTTCGGCGGCCAGAGGGGTTCGACCCGGAGTGTGCGCCTGCCCACCGTCACTGGCTTCGGCAGTGAGACCAAGCATCGGCTTCTCCAATACAGAAAATTTTCCTCTCCTTACTTGGTAACCAGATGCTTGCTGAGCCAAATCATTTGCGACTGAATTGGCTTCTCTTGACACGTGAGAGATTTTGAAGTCATCAAAAGTGGCAATTATGTCTAGACATTTATCCAAGCAACTATTTAGCAAGCCGTTAAAGCATTGAGCACTTCTAGCTACTTGTTGCACTACTAACAAAGAATCACCGTATGCGTGAACATGTCTAGCACCTACAGACTCTAGTAATTCAAGACCTAGCAATAAAGATTCATATTCGACTTTATTATTAGTAGAAGAAAAATCTAGACGTGCCGAAGTTTCAAAGTGCATTCCATTAGGTGATATGAGAACCACTCCAATACCTTGGCCACTCTTGCAAGCCGAACCATCAAAATAAAGCTTCCATGACACTACCTCAACTAGAGCAATACCATCACTCCAACTGACATCTATGTGGTGATCAACTATAAAGTTGGCTACGATTTGGCCTTTCATCGCTCTCAGGGGTTCGTAGGCCAAATCGTACTCAATCAGCGCATAAGCCCATTTTCCGATTCTTCCACTTAGAATCGGCTTCTGTAACATGTGCTTTATAACATCAGTCTGGCAAACGACAACACATGTAGTAGGGAGAAGATAATGGCGTAATTTGGTGCACGCGTAATAAAGTGATAAACACAATCGTTCCACAAACGCGTACCTGGTTTCGGCGTCCAGCAGGCGGTGGCTCAAGAATGTGATGATGTACTCCTTCCCTTCTACCTCCTGGGTTAGAACGGCCCCAATCACGCTATCTTCAGCAGTGATGTATAGCCAAAACGGAATCCCAACTTTGGGTGCTCTCACCACAGGCGGTGATGACAATCACTCCTTGATCTTCTCAAAAGCACTTTGCTGGCTTGCCCCCCAAGTGAACTCGGCCTCGTTTTTTAGCCGGAGTATGGGGACAAAGGCATCAATCTTGCCAGACAAGTTGGATATAAAGCGACGCAAATAGTTCATCTTGCCTAGCAATTTTTGTACATCCCTTTTGCACGTCGGCGTTGCAATGTTTCTAATCTTCTCAAGTCTCTTAGGATCAATTTCTATGCCTCTTTCGTGAATCATGAAACCTAAGAACTTACCCGCCGACACACCAAAAGCACACTTGAGTGGGTTCATTTTCAACCCATACTGTCGCATTCTATCAAAAGCAACCTTCAAATCGGCTAAATGGTTTCCCATGGCATCCAATTTGACCACGACATCATCAATGTAAACTTCTAACATAACCCCTAGCAAGTCATGAAAGATTAAGTTCATAGCGCGCTGATACGTGGCGCCAACATTTTTCAAACCAAAAGTCATGACGACCCACTCGAACAAACCGACAAAACCAGGGCATCAAAATGCAGTCTTGTAGACGTCCTCTTCGGCCATAAAGATCTGATTATAACCAGCATTGCCATCAAGAAAACTTAGTACCTTGTGTCCTGAAGCATCGTTGATCAGCATGTCGGCTATTGGCATTGGATACTCGTCCTTTGGAGTGGCTCTGTTCAGATCCCTGAAATCAATACACACCCATATATTGCCGCTCTCTTTGTTCTCTACAGACACAATTTTAGCAACCCATTTCGCGTAGCTGCACGGCCTAATAAATTTAGCCTTAAGTAGTCGCTCCACTTCTTCTTTAACTCAGTCATAGAAGGCCGAGTTAAAGCGGCGGGGAGGCTGCTTATAAGGCCTAAATCCGGACTTGATAGGCAGCCGATGCTCCACGAGCTCACGGCTTAGCCCTGGCATCTCGCTATACTTGTAACACCCCAAATTTTCAAAGTAATAAAATATTATTTAATTCAATTTCCTGGGATTTATCATTTTGGAAATACCTTTAATAACCCCCTTTACTATTTTGAACTACAACATAGAGTAAATGGCCAAACCAGGAGCTGAAAATTTTTATATATGATCCTAAGGCCAAGATATATTTTTGAGAATTTTTACAAATTTTTATCAACCTTGGAAGTGGCCCCATTATTTTAAACCAATTTCTACAATTATTTTTATTCGGAAAAGAATTTGGGATAGTAACGGGCCTCTCCCTCCTTTTCTCTCTCTCCCGGCCGGCCCAGCCCGTTAGCCCGCACGCCTCGGACTGACACCTGGGCCCCGCTTGTCAGCGAGCCCTTCTCTCTTCGCGCGCAGCGCCCGACACCTTGACCCCACCTGTCGGCGCCACCCCTCTCTCGCGCCCGAGCCCGACCCCACGCGTCAGTCGCCTCGCTCGTGCACTCACGCCCGCTGGCCAGTGGCCCCCACCTGTCAGACTCATCGTCCACCTCCCGCCACCGCCCCCAAACTTCGCCGGCCAACTTTAATCCCCGCAATTCGCTCGTCGCCAGCCCCCTCCCATCCATTTATCGCCGGCATTAACACCCCCACGACGCGCCGACCGTTTCCCCCATTGAATTCACGCGTCATCGTCCCATTATCGCCTGCATGCGGTGAAACCGCCTCGCCGGCGTTTACTCATGCTCTCCCCCGATTGCGCCCCCTGCCCCCGCCGGTACCTCTATTTAACCCTCTGGCCTCCACCGCGTCCGACCCCCACGACCATTCGCTGTGAGGACAAACAGAGCACCCACAATTCGCTTTTTAGCGCACCTCTACTGTTTCACCTCCGGCCACCACTCGCCGCCGCCTCGGACCTCCTCCGTCCGCGCCATCACCACCATCGTGACCACAAGGACGACCCCGACCTCGGCCACCCCTCCGTCGACACCGAACCCCGCGGGATCACCGTCGCCACAAAGGAACCGAAAGCCTTCGCCGCCTCTTCTCGTCGCCGGCCTCACTCTGTCGACCTCGGACCACCGCAAGGGTACCCTCTTGTTCCCCTCGGTACCCTCTTTACGTTTTTAGCCCTAGCTAGGCCGGATAGCCCTCGCCGTCGCCGGAATCGCTCGCCGTTGTGTCGCCGGAGTCGGGGAAGACGAGTACTCTACACCCCCCGACACGTGCGATGCCGGACTCGATCCTGGCCGCACGATCTCGATCCTACGGCAGAGAGCAATACTTTTTCACCGTTTAATCTCACGCGTCCATCTGGTCAAAGCGGTACCGAACGCTGTGAGCCGTTGATCGCGACTTAACGCCCCCGCCTCGTCCCTGCGCGTTGGATCTAGATCCAACGGTCTAGATTGGGCCGGACCATGCGCACAGTGCGCGGGTTCACCGTGGGCCTGGCTCACCGTGGACCCGGGGGGATTTAAATTTAAAAATAAATTCTAGAAACTGTTTAAAACTTGTAAAATTCATATCTGGCTCATTTGAACTCGAAAAATTGTCATTTCAATTCCAGAAATTTTATAATTTTATTCTCTACAATTTAGTTCAATAAAAACAATATGTTACTTTAGACTTTTTCATGTTTATTTAAATAGGTATTCAAATGCCCTTAGGATAAAATGTAAATTCAATTATTTAAATTTCAGTAAAAGTTTATATTTAATCCTTTCTGTTCATGTACTGAAGACCACTAATTTGTCCATGAACCTTTCATTTTAAAATTTATTAGGAGACTTAAAATGAGACTACCCACATTTAAAACCCATTTTTATAAAGGACAACCTTTCATTATAATTCCTTCTAAAATTATTTGTAAAATAAATTTCAGAAACTTAACAACTTTGTTTTCATTCAATTAAACCAATTTAAACCTATGTGCTTATTGTGTGATGTTATATTGTTTGATTGAGTGTCATATTCTACTTTGTTTATAATGGGAAGACTACGACGCCGCCGAGGAGCCGGAATATTACCCGGAAGTCCCTCCCTCACCTTTCGCTGAACAAGGCAAGTCACCAAACCAATCTTTTGAGCATATTGAACCCATGTATTATTAAACTATTGCTAAAACACATAGGTTATACATGCATTAGTCAAATGAAACCCTTACAATATATCTATTTAGGATCCCCCGACCTTGATGTGCAACCCAAGCCATGCTCTCTAGCCTAAACTCCTTGTCACCACATGATTAGTATTATTAGCTAGTGTCCAATGTATTGACACGATTGCTATAGGATTAAAAATGAGTTGTAGCGATTGGTTCTACTATATGATCCCCGTTATTCTCATCATTGGAATTCTGTCGGTGTTGGAGTTGTGGTTGTGAGTGAATGCATGGTAGGTTCCGGGTGCAAGCTAGGGCATTGGTCAGTAGCACTCGGGCACTATAAGGACCGGTCTGCGGGATCCATTGCAATACACTTCCGTACTAACCACAAGTCTAATGGGTAAGTCCTAACTAAGGTATGGAGTGTTCCAAACCGAGGCCACCATTTGGAGATGGGTCAAGAAGCACCTGCGGGTGGCTTGTACCAATGTGGCGCAAAAGGGGGTGCGACGTTAGCCGGGATGCGGCCCGGCGCGCCGGTGAAACCTAGAGCGGGTGGTTATCGCTTGGAGCATTTCATGCTGAGGTTTTGGCACGAGTTCCCGTGATATGGGTCATTTCGTTTGGGATGAGTGCGTGCCTTGTGGGTACAGTAGTACATCTCTGATCAGAGTCATAAATCTTTTCGAAAAGCCGAGCCCACGGTCAAGGGCGGGTTGCGTGACATCCCACAGTTAGATTACTTTGAATATGTATGTGCATGATGGTTTGACATGTAAGGACTGTTGTGCGAGGAGGTAAAACGTACTCCTCGAGTTAGTTGATGTTATGATGTACATGTTTAATATTCCGCATGATTAAACTTGACTTCACTAAATTGCAATAACTGAAAAATGTACTTTTCTGCACTTTTAACCATTATCCTTCCTTTGTTACTACCTTGCATTACTATTGCATTTGCGGTAGCTTGTTGAGTACTTTTTGTACTCATACCCGTTGAACACCACAGAGGATGCCTACTATGAAGATGGCCTGGAGTAGCAACCCAGTCAAGCAAAGATCCTGAAGAAGGCGTTCATCGTGCATTTTAATTGTCGTTATTATGGTTCTTATTAAAACTCTGATGTAATAAATATGGTCTGCGTACCATGAATATTGTCGTATGTACGATTGTCGCATGATGAACCTCTTGTATTATTGTTTATCTTATGAAATTCAATAATGTTCCGATTTCGTTAAATCGGGGCGCCACAATACTCCTATGCGAAACAATCGACATACGACTGAAGTAACTTTATTACTTCAGCCTTTTCATCGGGCTGTAAATGTTGGTTTACAAAAGTCGGCCTTGGGATGCTACCATTACCTATGTCAACTTCCTCCAAGGGGTCGGCCAATGCAAAACTTTGTCCTAATTTTTCTACTTCGCTAAAGTCCCCGATGGCTTCGGCAATACCGTCTTTACTAGACTGATATTGCTCCACACGAGACTTTAGCCAATCTAGATTACTCTTGCTAGACATGAATATTAATACAAAAACAGCCGTGCTACTCTAGACGGCTTTACAGACACTGGTACAAACCATCCTCCGAATACACTAACAAAATCGTAATCCGAAAGATCTCTACCTAATAGACACTCTACGTTGTTATGGACGGCGTCAATCGATACATCGGCCAATGCTACTTGGGCCAAAGTATCCGCGGGGATGACCTCCACCTCATCGACGTCCCACTGTATCATGTGCTGGTGTAGAGTAGAGGGAATGCAACAGTTCGTGTGAATCCAGTCGTGCCCGAGTATTACGCTATAATTACCTTGCACATCGACGATGAAAAATGTCGTTGGCAACGTCTTGTTTCCCACCGTCAACTCCATAGAGAGTACACCCTTGGCCTCAGAGCTCTCACTGTTGAAGCCATTGAGCATCAAGTTGGTCTTCTTTAGGTCATCCTCATCCCTGCCAAGTTTCTTCAACAACGAGTAAGGCATTAAGTTAACAGTGGCGCCGCCGTCGACGAGCATCCAGGAAATCGGCTTTCCATCGATGTGACCTCTGACGTAGAGAGGCTTTAGATGGAGAGCCAAGTCCTCGGGCTTCTCGAAGATGGCGTTGCGTGGACCGAGGTTCAATTGAGCGACCTCGGCATCGTCCTGCGGTAGGGCGAACTCGGCGGGCAGCGTGACGATGTTGATGTCCATCACCTGGGGTGCGGGCCCTTCAGAGATGGGCGAGTAATCGTCGTCGAGCATGTCGTCATCGTCGCTCGGACTAGGAGCAGGGTTGGTTATCTCAACCAGCTTCTCCCTCCGTACCTGTTTTTTAGCTGGCCGAGGGCGGATTTCTTCAAAGATAGCGTCGCGCTCGGCCTAAGCTTCCCTCTCGCGCATCTCCTGTGCCCGTAGTCATTGTAGGCGCCTCTTCTGTGATTTGGACATGCCTGGAGGTGCCCAAGATGGTTGTGGCTTGGTGTCGGGTGCTATTGTTCGGCTTCCATTAATTCTGGCCGAAGTGGTACTGTGCCCTTTGGCCTTGTGCACCCTGCATTCGGAGGGGGCTTCGCTGCGAACCCCGGCAGACAGACAGGACTCGTTCGGCCGACCAAACCAGGCTTCGGCGCAGAGCTCGGCCGAAGCATGGGACTTACCTCCGTCAGACCTCGGTGATAAAGTCTTCAGGATTGGGACCTCCTGAGACCCAACTCTGATGGTGATGGCTCCGGACTCCCTGACATCGGCCTCCGCATGCTCGCACCCTTCGGCTTCGCTCTGCATGGTCCGATTCGGAGGCACCACGGATAGTCTGTGGACGATGCCCCCTCCGTTGCGTCTGTTTGCCCCTGCCATCCATAATACTCCGAAGGAAAACAAGGCATTGTGTTAGGGTGTGGGGGGTACCCTGACCCGGATACGTACGGAGCCCACGGGGTACCCGCCCGATCATACGGCGGAGGCATCGGTGGCTCTAGTGGCCTCGCCCGCTGTGAGCCGAACTCGTTACCCGGAGGGGGGTTCGGTAGAGTTGATGGTATCTCGAACCACACCAGCGAAGGGCCCTGCCAGGTCGGAGGTACGTTCGGCTAGTGCGGGCCGAAGCCTCCCATCGGAGAAGTCCAACACGGTGCGGGGTTCGGCCATTGGGGGCCGAAGTTGCTGTATAGGGGGCCCGACCACTGGGGTTCGAAGCTGCTGTACGGGGGATTCAACCATTGTGGCTCGGAACCACCGTGCGGAGTATCAGGCCACCGTGGCCCGAAGCCTCCGTGCGGAGGGTCCGCCTGCTTCGGTCCGAAGCTACCCTTTGAGAGCCCCGGACCCTTCGGCTGCTTTAGCCTCTTAGTGTGTGGACCTGCTCCCTTGGCCCTTCTCTGTTGCTTGTTCAACAACATGTTATATGTTACATTCGGCCTCTTGTGAGCCTTAGCCGAAGGGGTATTAATGTTTTGTTTCCACACTCCTACCTCGGGGTTCTTTGGTATGAGCGTGCGAGTGCATGGCTCTCCAACAATTACATCCTTTCCCTTAGTCGATTCGGCCTGTTCCGGCCGAATCAACACCTTTTTCTCGCCGAGGTCAATGGCATTGACGGGGAAAGGGTCTTTATCTAGCTTCATCTTCGGATTATGGTCTATCTTCAATCGTCCTTCCTCTATGGCCGATTGTATCTGTCGTCGAAAAACATTGTAGTCATTAGTATTATGTGAATGCGAATCATGCCACTTACAGTATGGATGCTTCTTTAACTCATCGGCAGGTGGAATGACTTGACCCTTAGGTAACCTGAGAAGCTGACTTTTTAAGAGAAAATCAAATATTTTATCACATTTAGTTATATCAAATGAGTACTTGACCTCATTGAGTCGATTCTTTGTTGGGGATGGTCGTAACTCGGAGCAGGTGACAAGTTTATTCTTAGCATTCCACACCCATTCAGCTGCATACATATCGGCCTAATCCTCCTCTTCCGATTCTTCCTCGTTAGAACGTTCCATGATGTGGATTTCAGCCCTAGGTTTGTTAAATGTTTTAATAAACCTTTTATCTTTGGTTCGGCCTTCCTGGACCAGAGCCTGCTGTAAAACTTGGCTAACTTCTAAAAAAATTTGGTTATCTAACCTCTCTTTAATTTCGGAACGCAACCCATTAAAAGCTGGTTCCGCCAAGTCCCTTTCCGAAATATTAAGGCTAAAACATCGGTTTCTAGTATCCCTAAAACACTTGATGTACTCAGAGGCGCTCTCTCTAGATTTCTTCTTAACCGATGTCAAATGTGAAAGCCTAAGTTCTGTCTCACCCGTGTAGAAATAATCATGGAATTTCCGCTCTAAATCATCCCACGTCTGGATGGAGTTCGGCGGGAGCACCGAAAACCAAGTGAAAGCGGTGCCGGACAGCGAGAGAGAAAATAGTCTAACTTTTAGAGCATCTATCCCTCTAACTTCTCCACACCGTGCCAAAAATTGACTAACGTGCTCTAGTGTAGTTTTGCTACCCTCGCCATTGAACTTAGTGAATTCAGGGATTCTATAGCCGCGGGGGTAGGGTACTGTGTCAAGATGGTCGAGGTATGGCTTACGGTAAACCCTAACCCGTCCCTTGGGCACGAAGCCGGCACACTCTCTAAATAGTGCGCGGACCCGCTCCTCTATGTCATCTTGGCATGTTGCTTGTGTGCGCCTCTCATGCGGGGGCGCGACACGCGGTGGGATATCAGCATGTCATCCATGGGCCTCTTCCTGGCACGCTATCTGTATGACGTGCTCCTGTCCGAGTGCCTGCGCATGTGGTGCGGGCAGCGCGGGTACCGGCGCAGGTGGTGGTGCATGGTATGCAGCGTTGTTTTGACCGTAGGTGTAATGATTAGTCTCGGCCATAAGCGTTGAGGCCGGAGACATGATTGTGCCAGTGTTGTTGTTACTTCTGCCGTACACATGGTTCGCCGGAGGTACACTAGCAATAGGAACCAGGGGTGCGGCTTCAGTGAAGCCGAACCTTCTGAGAGTCACCTCCACTTGGGAGCTGACTGCCAAATCTAAACGGTTGGCTAGCGAAGCGCTAACGTCTTGATCTACTGATGGAGCTATTTTTTGCTCAATCTCTAAAGAAGATAAACGAGGCGATACAGATGTTACCTGGACCTGAGCGAGGTCGGGGGTGATGATGTCGCGCTTGATGAAGCCCGCGCATGTCTTGACGTAGCCTCCAAGCATCATGTCTTGGAGTGCCTTTAACTTTTCCTCGATCTCTGCTCGGTCTTCTGCGGGGATATCTTCAAGTGTAGGTGTCAAGATGTTGCGCTTGTTGATATCCACACCTCCTATTGTGTCCATCGGCGGTGTAGACGTAGTAGTCGACGTAGATGTACCGGTGGCCGATGTAGATGTACTTGTCATGTTGGCGTATCCTTCCCCAGCGGAGTCGCCAAAAAGTGTGTTGACACGGAAACGTGCCCCCGCACTTGGGTTAGTTCGACGATCCAAAAGTGTGCGGATACTTAGGGACAAGCCAAAGCGTGACGCAACACCGACGTCACGTTTCGACTACCCTTAGTCATGATAAGGGGGGTGGAGTCGCCAGGTAATCAGATCACACAAAATAACCCAATTAGCCGAAAGAGATATATCAAACAGAATAAAATCAGCAAACCGGTCGGAGCCCGTCTGCTTCGAAATCTGATGCGAAGGAGTCACCGAAGTGTACCTTCGGCGTCTGGTGCGAAGTATCTCGCCGAAGGGTGCTTCGGCGTTCGGACTGATCCGGCCGAAGATGAACTCCGAACGAATCTGGACATGACGGTCACCTCCGAACGGTGGGGTTCGGCGTGAGGTCTTTGATACAGCAAACTACAGAATAATGATGTGAGAACTACGCGCGAGCGTAACCTCATCCAGTGCGGAGTATGGTCGTGGCGAAGCCCGTCGCGACGAAGTGTGCTAGCGAAGCCTGTTGCCGGAGCCTGCAGTCCTGCCGAAGGGTGTCCTGGTGACCTCCGAAACTGATCTCTCCGCTCTAGACACCTCCGACGAAGTAGCTCCGAACGTGGAAACCTGCAACAAAGAGAATTCAAAGTACCAATTCGGCCTGAGGACAGAATTCTGCTAAGTGTTGCACTAGTAGCGAAGGTAGCAATCTGTTATGCAGATTAGCAGATACTTCATAGGTGAAGTAACAAGGCGATAGCAATCTATTACGTAGATTAACGGATACTTCACAAGCGAAGTAACAAGGGTTACCATGTTCTGTAGTGGCTGGCGGAGGGCTTCTAGGCAAACCCACGAAGAGGTACAGGAAAATAAAGGTAAAGTAAATACGATCAAAGCTAGGGCTTTGGTTTGGTTTGAGTTGAGGGGGGGGCCTCTACGCTGGGCTCGCCTCTCTATTTATAGGGGCTTAATCTTGATCTAATCTGCTATTAACCTGGCCAAATGGAGATAAAAACTGAGCCGGAAACACAAACAACTCTATCTCTGCTGAAATGGGCTACGGCCAGGCCCGTTGAGGCCTGCTCCTCGGGCCGAAGCTTCAGTGGCGTGGGCCTCCGAAAGCTTCCTGGCCGAAGCCCATGGGCTGACTAGAGGCTTTCAGAGCCCATAGCTCAATGGAACTTTGGCCCTGTAGGGCTTCGGACGGACCCTGGACATCTGTAGTTTTGGCCTGAATCACCAAAATTGATATTTTGACAATCTAGCTATTTAATGCCATTTTTTGCTATTAACAAGTACCTTGTAACATTTGTTGACCAATGTTTACACTTCAGTTTTCAGAATGTTGTCATCTGAGTGCTATTGAATCAATACATTCTGAACTGAAAATGATGTTTGAGCTATATTCTAGAGATAGATTTCTGTTCAATATGTTGATCTGAATATTTGAGTTAGGTGTTATGAAAAAGTTTTTACCCTGTTCTGTAATAGCTTGTTGTGCCTGATTACAATTCTCTAGTGTTTGAGCTAGAACAAATAATGTGCAGCTCTTTAAATTGAATCACTAGAAATTATCTCTTGCAATGAAATCTGATTGATAAATAGCATTGCTCTGGGTATTTCAGTTTGGCTACAACACTGGTATTGACAAGGTTCTGTTCATTGTATTGCTCAAGTTGAACCAAATTTTTGAGTGCTCAGTTTTACTGAAATTTATTCTACTATTCACTGTCCGACGCGTTTAAATTCTATACAAGAATTCTGAATTCAAATCTGAGTTGAGTTAAAATTGTGATTTCTGAACCTTTGTTAATTCTGAATTCTAGATATACATGTGTGCTGTGAACTGAAATAGTTGTTCTGAAATTGTTTATTTGCTGTTGTCGGATTAGCAATAGTATTGCCAAAGAGAGTTTTTGTCAAGAACTCTGAATTTGCATGATCAACCTTGTGAATTTTCAGGATCTATAATGCTTATAAAGCTCTGAATTTGTATGTGCTGAACTGGAATGAATCTGAATTTGAAACTTGCAAATTGAATCAAAAATTAACAAAAGTACTTTGTTGAGATTACTTTTACTATTCACCGTCCGAAAATTTTCAGAAGTGCATGAATTGCACTTGGGATTGATTTGAGATAAGTTGTTTTGGTACTTTAAACTTGAATTGATTGGTTGTGTGAGTGATTTGATATTGGTTGATTAAAAACTTGAAACAAAGTTGGTTTTGGGTTTTTGAATCTGTTTGAGCTCGATTTTGTTACTGTTTTGATAGAAACTTGAATTTGAGTTCTTAGAGGTGCGTTGGGTGATTTGATTAGGCCATCACATTCGAAAGAAAGTGTCAAGGCGCCTATTCACCCCCCTCTAGTCGTCATTCCGATCCCACAATTGGTATCAGAGCCGGTTTGATCATGAGTTGACCTTAACCGGTTGTGATCCTTGTTTTGGCGACATGGAAAGAAACTCGAAAATCCCGATGTTTGATGGTCATGACTTTGCATATTGGAAGGTATGCATGGAGGCTTACCTTCTAAGCCAAGGAAGTGCGATTTGGGATATTGTTGATTCCCAATATGTGATCCCTGAAACTCAAACCTCAGAGACTGAGAAGTCACAATATGAATGTAATAGCAAGGCTAGAAACATTCTTTTCATCAGTCTGAGTCGCAAATAGTTTGACAGGGTCCAGCACCTACGAACTGCGCGTGAAATTTGGACCACTTTGAAAACTTTTCATGAAAGCACATCACAGATTAAGGCTAGGAGGCAGAGCACGCATAATCAAGAATACCAAATGTTCGTGCAAGGCTCTGGCGAATCTGTTGATGCTTTGTTTGCTCGCTTTGACGACATTGTTAGTAACTTGCACTCCACTGGGACGCTAGCTTACTCCGATCATGACCGAGCGATCAAACTTCTCTATGCTCTGGATCGTAGCATATGGGAAGTAAAGATCTCAAGCATTGAAGAGTCTGCGAGTTTTGATACTTTGACATGCGATGAACTCTTCAGTAAGCTTAAGTCCACCAAGATTGCCAAGGCGTCTCGACCAGGAGCTAGAAAATCTTTGTTGCCCTCGATTGCTTTGTGTTCCAGCCCTGGCAGTGGCACCTCATCAGGAGGTAATTTGTCTGGCGTTTCTGGAGCTTGTGTTTTCTCTAGTGCTTTTGACTTGTCCTCCCTTGTTTCTGTCACAAAAGAATAAGTGGATGCTCTAGATGATGAGGAGCTAGCTCTCATTGTCAGGAAATTCACTCGCTTTTACAATGATAAACGAGACCAAAGGAGATGAGGGTCACATGGGTGTTTTGAATGTGGAGATACGTCTCACATGAAAGCAAATTGCCCTAAACTGAAAATTAAAAATGAAAATGAGCATAAGCACCAAAATAGAACAAGAAACCTTATTTCAGAGGAAAGCGAGGAAAATGGCTAAGAGAGTAGCCAGAGCTTTCGTGGCTGCCCTCAGCGACATCGACAACACGTCAAGCGAGGAGCCAAGCTCGGAGGAAGAGGAGCCTCCCAAGAAAGAGAAGAAGGAGAAGAAGACAGTGGACCTCACTGACCTTTTCTTCATGGTCGACAGCGATGACAGCAGCAACGAGCTCGACACTTCTGAGGTATATTTATCCCGTGATCAGCTTCTTGTTCAGAATGATGAATTGAATGATGCTGTTTATTCTTAGGATAGATTGCTTAAACTTGCTGCTAAAGAACGTAAAGAACTAAAACTCAGACTTGAAGCTATATCCACTGAACTTGCTATTTTAAAATCTAAGTCTGATGATGCCAATTGTGAGTCATGTCTTACTGTCATGAATGAACTTGCTCAACTGCGATTTTTACATGCTCAAACTGTTGAAAAACTTGAATTAACTGAAAAACAGCTTTTGTTGGTGGAGTTTAGTCCTGCGGTCATTAACGAATGCCTGAACTGTCCTTTGCTTGTTGAGAGCATCAATTTGAGAGATAGGCATATTGATGAACTTAAGGCTAGATTGGAGAGTGCTGAGTGTTCTAAGGATGTGCAGTCAGCGTGTCCCACCTGCATCATCCTTAAGGACCAACTCAGCTTTGATAGAGAGCAAGCGGAAAAATTGAAATGTGAGAATGACTACCTTCTCTTCGTTGTGGAAAAATACACTAAAGGAAAGGGTAGGATGGACCTGCTTTTGGCTAAAACCAAAATGTGTGCTGATAGGGCAGGGTTAGCTCTCGGGTTGGGTTATGAGAGAACCACTCCAAACACTTTGAGAGAAACTATGTTCACTCCTCCCACTACCCTTGAGAAAGAGAGAGCCCAGTTAGACACCAATCAAAAAGCCAAGAATCCTACCCAACCGACAAAGTAAGCTCTTCGTGCTTCAGATAAACCTCCTCAACAAAAACCCAAGAAAACTGTGAGACTTGCGCCTGAGACCCATACCCACACACCCAAGAAAATGTATCACTGTTCTTATTGTCATCGGGTGGGTCATTTGGTTGGGTTTTGCTTTCGTCGTATCAGGGATGAGCGACGGTCTTTTGATATGAGTTTTCAGGACATGCACTACCCATCTTTAGGTATGCATGAGTCTGCTTTTCGCTCTCATCCTGATTTTGAGGCTCCACATGGTTTTGAGAGTGATTTTGCCCCTCGTGGTGTACACCATTCTTCGTATGGTGATAGACCATGTGTAAGAGGCTTTGATGCTCGATAGGTTGGGAGACCTCGTCGATTTCCAGGTTCGTGCTTTATTGCTAGACCACACACTTTTTATCATGGTTTATCTCATGTGCATGGTCAGTCTTCTACTTTGCCCGGATCTCGAGTTTTGCGCTACTGGATTCCAAAACAATTTTTATCTCACCCTCTCACTGAGCATCTGAGAGATACTAGCATGTTTTGAGGGGGATCTATGCAGCATTGCATGAGCTTCTGTCATTTGATTAATTGCTTTTACAAGTACATGATTTGTAATGCCTTTGAACTATTATCTTTAATACTGTTGACTACTTGGCATGTATTCATCTGAGAATTGACATGAGCATGGCTTTTATTTGTGAAAATTTGAAAATGGTCACTGCTTGGTCTAGAAACTAGCTTGAATGGGTTGAGTCCTTTTGCTAGCTTTTATACACTTGATAGCTAGGTCCTTTCTATCTTGGATGCTAATACGCAACTTGATTTCATCAAAAATGAAAGAAAATGAATGACAATGAAAATTTAATGAAAATGAAAATGAAAATGAAGATGGATGATATTCATGCTTTTGTGTGCTGAATTTTGAAAAGATTCAGGTGGGTTTGCTTTGTTGAACTATTTTGTTCTGGACGGCTTACCATAGCACTTTAGTAAGAACCGGGACATTGTAGTGTTTGCCGAGACCATTGCTTTAAGCTTCTGATGGTTTCAACCTAGGCTTAGCATGGTTGGTTAGCATAAGGTTGACATGCAAATAACCCCTAGCACAAAAATGAAAAATTTGAAATTCATCGCATATCATGTTTGCTGAAGCACCTTGAAGTGGGATATGCTTTTCTAGTGTGTGCTTGTTTAGCTTTTGCATCTCATGCCTTGACATGTGTAGTATACTAGTCTGAGTGGTGATGCTTTTATTTGCTAAAGTCTGAAAATGCTTGCTCATGCCTTTTGTTTAGATGGTATACATATGAGGATGTCTTTCAGTACTTTGAGACAATATTCAAGGCGAATGCTTGTTTGTACTATAATTGCAGATGCTCATGTTTCAGAAGCTCACATCTCTGCTTTACCCTCTTTCCCCTCTTTGCATCTTTTTATCTCCTTGATGCCTGCATTGTCAAAGGGGGAGAAATGATCTACATGATGCTTTAGATTTTAGATTGCTTGGTTAAGGGGGAGTTGGCTTTCATGTTGAAATGCTTTTGATGCGATGCGCTTATGATGCTTTTGATTTGCCTTGCATAAGGTTTTATGGTCACTTGTGCGCGTAACTTGCTATCTCATCAAGGGGGAGATTGAGAAACCAAGGATGGTTTCGGTCTGGATGATGAGTGTTTGACAAGGATGAGCGTCTGAGCAGATGAGTGGTCGAGAGTGTGTTGAGTGCATCGAGGGTTTCGATGTGGAGTGAAGGTTTGGCTGCCGAGGGCTTCGGCAGTGCGTCACGTTCTTGTTTTGGCTTGTCTTGTTTGTGCAGGGTGAAGATGCTGACCGATTGTCGATAGCGGGTGATCGAGGGTTGAGAGGGGAGATTGATGCCGGAGGATCAGGGAGGCCGGGCGAAGTTGGAGAAGATCTCAAGAGTGCACGAAGAGACGGAGCGAGACATGGACGGACGGCTGACTGCGACGGCGTGACGACCGGGTTTGCGAGAGGGAGGCCAAGACAAGCATTCAGGCGGCTCAAGAGCGGAAGTAGCTTGCTGGCGCTCGGAGTCACGAAGCGGTGTCACGAGTCGAAGGGCTGAGAGGCTTTGTCGGTTTTTGCTGAAAACCGTAGGAACTTTAAACATTTTTGCTATTTCAATAAAATAGTTTCAAGTTTTAGTTTAAATTTTTTAGTGTCATAGTGTGTACTTTTTAGAGTATTTTTGGAGTACATATATTCTGAAAATATTCTAAAGAGAGGTCTATTGTAATATGGTATTTTTAGTTTTAATTTTTCAGCAATGTATATTGAGTCTTCCTAGGGGGTTTAGTGAAAAATAGGCCTTCTAGAAACATGGGTCAGGTGAGATAAATATCTCCCTGCCATAGCCGAACAAGTATGATTGAGAACATTCTTGCTACAAATCAAATTCGTTTTTGTCTCTTGCAAAATGGATTGAACACCCGAGAGTTTCTTCCTACCGCTGCAAGAACTGGATGAACAACAGTGTGCTATGAGCTTTTGCCGGATCGCTACAGGATTGTCGGCAAGGGGTGTTCACCATCTAGAAACCTGCTTTTCACAACAGTTTGTCCGGTTAGTTCTCTTCAAATTTTCTGAAATTGCTTCATGATCTGAGATGAGTTTTAGTATGATTCTCTGTGTTTGTGATTGATCTATATTCAGAAGTGTCTTGATGATTGAATCGGTTAAACTTTCACATGGATTTCTTGATATAATCTCTATTCTTATATGAATTCAGTACCTCATGAACCCTGGTATTTTGTCCTGCTGAATGTTTGTATGAGAAACTGATTGTGGATGAACAAAATCTGAGCAAATCTTGTTAATTAAGTGGTAAACCATTTTTGCATCTGTTCTAGTCAAATCTGGATTAGCTAGACTTGTTCACATACTTTTGCTCATGCTGAAAAGTTTTTCCTCATCCATCCTTGAACTGAGTTGATTGATCTGTGTCATGTGTGGAGGAAACTACTTTGATTAGCATTCAGTTCAATCTAAATACAGAAGCTGCTTCAGTGTTGTTTGTTCTGAAATCAGGCACCTCTGTTTTTGTCGAAACTGTCATAGATTTTGCTGTGTTGCTCTGCTGCATCCTATGATAAATCATGTGTGTGTGTGATTCAGATCTGGACTAATATGTTTGATAGGGTGATAACCTGAAACTGTTTTTCTTGCTAGTATTTTTCGGTTGTGCTGTCTATTTTGTGTCAAGGTTTTTGATCACTGAGTTTCATTGGTTGATTCAATTTCAGTCTGATTACATGTGTTAATTGAAACTGTTTTGATGTGTGAAAACTCTTAGGACTGATCTCTAGTGCTGAAATCATTGGTTGATGTTCAGAACTTCGAAAGTACCTGGTAACATTTGTTGAACAGTGTTTACACTTCAGTTTTCATAATGTTGTCATCTGAGTGCTATTGAATCAATACATTCTGAACTGAAATAGTATTGCCAAAGAGAGTTTTTGTCAAGAACTCTGAATTTGCATGATCAGCCTTGTGAATTTTCAGGATCTATAATGCTTATAAAGCTCTGAATTTGTATGTGCTGAACTGGAATGAATCTGAATTTGAAACTTGCAAATTGAATAAAAAATTAACAAAAGTACTTTGTTGAGATTAATTTTACTATTCACCGTCCGAAAATTTTCAGAAGTGCATGAATTGCACTTGGGATTGATTTGAGACAAGTTGTTTTGGTACTTCAAACTTGAATTGATTGGTTGTGTGAGTGATTTGATATTGGCTGATTAAAAACTTGAAAAAAAGTTGGTTTTAGGTTTTTGAATCTGTTTGAGCTCGATTTTGTTACTGTTTTGATAGAAACTTGAATTTGAGTTCTTAGAGGTGCGTTGGGTGATTTGATTAGGCCATCACATTCGAAAGAAAGTGTCAAGGCGCCTATTCACCCCCCTCTAGTCGCCATTCCGATCCCACAGTTCAGTTTTCTGCCAAGCATGTGCTGCTCAATAGAAAAATGGAACATCTACACGTTCAGGCAAGAAGTTACATCTAATTAACCAGAACAAAATCAGTGAAGAGAACTCTGCTTATGCACTAAAATGAAAAAATCAACCAGATCTGATTAGGGGCATTTGATCATATGCATGTAGATCTGGTTATCGCCACCAGGGAATACATCATCTTCGAAATCGAGCTACAGCCAAGGGGTCACGTTGTATCCGAGGATCACCACCGAGGGACGCCGTCGTTGCCTAGGGAATGAAGATGCTATCACTGGCTACGGACGATGACACTGCCACCACCACCGAGGGTCGCCACTGCTTGGGTCATTGTAGCCACTGGCTCTTCACTCTTGGCTCTTGCTGCCTTCATTCATCCAGTGAACACCTCGCTGCCGACGTGCTTGGCTGCTCACTGTTTGGATGAACCTATAGTTGGCAGCGGTCACCAGTGCAGCAGCACGTCCATGGCTCCATCCCCACTCAACGCGCTTGACGCTTTCATAACCTGGGCTTACAAAAATATATTAGGCTGACCCAAAGAAAATTCGGATTATCCAATTTTTGCTTGTTCGGATAATCCACATCGATTACCGGATAATTTGAATCCACCATATTATACTGATATCATATCCGTATCTCACTACCACTAATCACAACTGTAGTGGTGTTGGACAAAAATGATGTAGTGGTAGGCTATTAGAGGTCCGCCACTAAAGTGGTATCAGCCTCCACCGCGCCACCGCCGCGCCACCGCCCGCCACTACTAGTGGCGGTCGGTGCTGGCGTCAGCGCCGGGCGCTACTACTAGTTCCTACACTAGTGGTGGGCTAGAAAATGGCCTGCCACTGCTATGCTGACCGCCACTAATGTGATGATGATATCACAGGCGATCACCACTACTATTCCGACTATAAATACACACCTTCTTCCTCCTGAGCCCGAGGATACAAGAGTTCACAATTTGGTCCGTAGAATGACGACAAAAATGTAGAAAGTGGAGGGGGATGCTTTGTTTTCATTTCTTTTCAAGGATTTCATTCTAGGAGGTAAATCCATGCCGAATATCACATTTATTTTTTCTTTAATTAGGTATATAATGAGTTATTAGCGTTTTACTAATCTAGGGTTTATGAATAGAAATTTTCAAATATTGTTCCATTTATAGTGTTTCAATTTCTCCCAAATAAACAAATATGAACCTCCTCAGAATTATTCATCACTTGTATATATTTTTACGTCGTTTTAATCTCTTTTTTAATTTGATTTATGATTATATAGATCTAGATTTATGTTGTTTGGAGAGAGAAACCAATGTAGTTAATTTATTTAATAATTTTTTATTCTACTTAATACTATTACTCCTTTATAATTAACAAGGTTTACATAGTTTCAATTAAAACATTTTTAATTAATGTTTTGATGAGAGATAAATCAATATCTTTTTGATTTTTAAATTACTAAAATTAACAATAATGAATTTATTAATATTTTTTAAAATAATATGTTTTAGATGGAGCACAAGTCTTGGATGTACTCGTCACACGATGAAGATGTGGAGGCATATTTTAACCGAGTAACTGAATTTACTGAAGCTGCCGCACAATATGCTTCCCGTCAGAGTGAAGCAGCAATATATTGTCCTTGTAAAGTTTATAAGAACGAAGCGATGTATCCGTGTTCAGATCATGAAACCATACAATTTCACTTGTTCAAAAATGGATTCGTGAAGAACTACTATATATGGACGAAACACGGTGAGATGGGTGAAACCCTCCTGATGATTCTGATGTGCCGCAAGATGCTCATCAACATAGAAGAGGTTGTGATCATATATCCGACATAACACATGATAGAGGGCTACATGATTGAGGAAGTCATTGAGTGCTACACAGATTACCTAAGAGATGGAAAACCAATAGGTGTTCCTGTGTCCTGGCACCATTGAATACTCACCGGTAAAGGAACTAAAGACAGGAAAATCATACGAGCCAATAGCTACCAAAACGTAAGAGAATCACATTACAGTGTCATGCATCAGTTGCCGATTATGAGACCATATGTTGAACAACACCTGCAAGAGCTCCATGAAAATAATGAAGATCACGATGAACAATAGATTATGAAAGAGCATAAATTCATTTCACATCATGACTGAGGGATCTAAACCTTTCGATTGGAGAAACCGACGAAGAGATGATGATAAATAAATTGTCTTACGATCCATTGAGCATGGTTAAAACATGGAAAGCGTATGACATCAATGGTTTCACATTATATACCAAAGCAAAGGATCAAAAGAGTCAGTGCCAAAATAGTGGTGTCAAAGAAGATGCAGAAGACAACACTAGACAAAAAATGCTTACTATGGATACATCGAAGAAATATGGGAACTTAACTATGAGAACTCTATAGAAATCCCCATATTTAAGTGCTAGTGGGTCAGACATCCAGAAGGTGTGGAGGTGGATGATTACGGGTTTACGATAGTTGACCTTAATAAGGTGGGTTATAAAGATGATCCTTTGATACTCGCTCAATCCGTGGCACAAGTATTTTACATACTTGATCCTAAAGACGAGAAGAAATACATTGTTTCTCCAGGAAAACAAAGAATTGTTGGAGTTGATGGAGTCGAGGACGAAGAAGAATACAATCAGTTTGATGAGGTGCCGTTCTTCGTTGACACAACAAGGATCAATGTGGTTGAAGCAAAACTGTCATTTGACAGTGTGATTCCTTATCTACGTACCGATGGCGATGGAAAATTAGTGCAAGGCTAGATCATTTATGTTTAGTTTAAGAGATTGTCCGTATTTGTAAAATCATTTATGTCATTTGGCAGTTTCATTTATGTTTAAGATATTGGTAATATATTTTTATTTATGTCATTAATGTGTATAGCACTTGCCGACCACCAGTGTCATTTTGTTTAAGATATTGTTGATAGCAAAAAATGGCATTAATGGTTAAGATTATCAAAATATCAATTTTGGTAATTTGGGCCAAAAATACACGTGTCCTGGACTGGGCCGAAGCCCTACAGGGTCGAAAGCCCATCGAGCAGTGGGCTTTGAAAGCTTCTAGCAAGCCTGCAACCTTTGGCCCGAAGGCCTTCGGAGGCCCACCTCGCTGAAGCTTCGGCCTGAGGAGCAGGCTTCGGTGGGTCTAGCCGAAGGCCCACTTCAAGTAGGAAATCATAGATAAAAGATGAGTCTGATTCTATTAAGTGTTATACCTACGTGAGATTAGGCTGAATCCTATAAGATTAGGCTTAGAGAATAGAAGTCTACCCCCAATAAATATAGGGGTGAGGCCGGTTCATTAACCCCCCCAAAACACAAATCAACACAAAGCCCTAGCTTTGAACCATACCTTTATTTTACCTTTACTTTCTGCAATCTTCGTGGGTTTGCCTGGAAGCCCTCCGCTAGCCACTTCGGAAAAGTGGTAATCCTTGTTACTTTGCTTGTGAAGTATCCATTAATATATGTAATAGATTGCTATCGTCTTGTTACTTCGCTTGTCAAGTATCCGCTAATCTGCGTAACGGATTGCTACCTTCGCCCCTAGTGCAACACTTAGCAGAATTCAGTCCCCGGGCCAAGTTGGTACTTGATATCTATTCTGTTGCAGGTTTCATCATTCGGATCCATTTCACCGGAGGTGTTCGGAGCCAAGAGATTGGTTTCAGAGGATTGCCAGAACACCCCTCGGTGAGATTACTACTTCGACTACCCGTGCCAGACTATCACACTGTTGTCGGTTTGATCAAGTCCCACACGCAAACACGCTTCACAACAGGCTTCGTCACGATAGGCTTCGCCACACTTGTACCCCGCGTCAGACGAAGGCACGCCCGCGTGTTGTGTCTAAGTTATTTTGATGTATCAGAGACTTCACGCCGAACCCCGCTGTTCGGAGGTGATTGTCACGTCAGGATTTGTTCGGAGCCTGTCTTCGGCCAGATCAGTCCGAACGCCGAAGGTAACCTTCGGTAGGACACTTCGCACTAGACGCCAAAGGTACACTTCGGCGATACCCTTCGCACTGCACACTTCAAATCAGTTAGGCTCCGCTCGGCTTGCTGATTTGTTCTGTTCAATATGTTTCTTTCGGCTAATTGAATTATTTCTATGTGATCTGATTACCTGACGACTCCACCCCCCTTACCATGGTAAAGGGTAGTCAACATGCGACGTCAGTGTTGTGTTACGCTTAGGCTTGTCCCTAAGTGTCCGCACACTTTTGGATCGTCGAACTGACCCAAGTGCGGGGGCACTTTTTCATGTCAACACAATTTTTGGCAACTTCGCTAGGGAAGGCTTGTAACAGCCCCAAAATTTAAAAAGTAATAAAATAAAAGAAATATAATAATAAAAGAATTTCTGAAATTTTGTTATTAATAAAAATCCTAAAAGAGCCCTATTAAAGCCAAACAGAGACAAATATTCAAGATTTGGACTTGAAAATTTTAGGGGATAAACTAGAGACCAAGAAATATTTTTGAGAATTTTTACAAAATTTTGGCAACAGTACTTCAAGCCTTAATCAAATAATTGATATTCTGGAATTATTTTAATTGAAAAATGAATTTTAAATCTTAATGGGCCGAAACCCTAAATTCTCCTCCAAAGGCCTTTCGGCCCGGCCCAGTCCGCCCGCACTCGCTGACAGGCGGGGCCAGCTTGTCGGCGCCGTTTCCCCCTCTCTCCTCTCCCGCACGCTCGGCCGACCCCACGCGCCAGCCTCTCATACGCCCCTCTCTCCCGCTGCCACGTCGGGCCCGCTTGTCGGCCCCTCCTCTCTCACGCCCGCCGGCTGACAGGTGGCCCCCACCTGTCAGGCCCTTCTTCTTCGATGGAAGGGGATCTCCCCCTTCCATGCCGGCGCCCCCCCTTGCCTGTTTCGCCGCCACCGGCCGCCGGCTGCCAAATTGGCGCCCGATCTTCGCTTACCATGCTCCGGGGATCTTTTTCCCTCCATTTCCCGACAAGCTGGCGCCCCAAATCGACGGCATCGCGAGGATGGAAACCTCACCGGCGCCCATTTTGGAAGCCCTCGGGTTTCCCCTTTTTTATCCTTCCAAACTTCACCTCCGACGACGCTATAAGAACCCCGGTGCTCGCCGCAATCTTCCCACACTGAAACCCCTCAAACCCTCCCCATCCCGAGCCATCGCCTTCTTCATTTTGGCATTTCCCCTGCTCCCACTCCGTCCGCCCCTCGCCAGCGCTCCGGGCCACCGCCGTCCTCGCCGAGGCCACTGTCGCGACCGCCGTCACACGCCCTACCCCGGCCCCACCTCCGTTGGGCCAGGACGCCGCCGGAGCGCCTCGCCGTCGTCGGACCCGAAGGCCTCCTCCGCCTCTTCTCGCCGCCGGTCGCCACCAGTCCATCGCCGTCACCACCTCCGGTATGGATGCACTCCCCTCACTCCCCTCTATCCATTTTTGCAGTCACCCGGGGCCATGGACCATCATAGCCACCGTGCGCGGCTCGCCGTCGCTCGGCCGGAGTTGGGGACGAAGCCTCCTGGCTCCCCCGTGCCGCCGCCGTGCCGGATCAATTTGTGGCCGTCGGATGCCACGCGGATGGCTGCGATTAAGACCTGAGATCGAGGGCCCGGATGGCTTTGACCTGGGTTGACCGGTATCGGTCAATCCGAGCCCTCCAATCTCACTTAACTGCCCCGCATCGCATCCAACCGTTAGATCTGGATCGGACGGTCCAGATCTGGCCGGTCCAGCGCACAGTGCGCAGGTCCATGGTGGACCTGGCTCACCGTGGAC
Organism: Zizania palustris; assembly: GCA_019279435.1. Lineage (NCBI taxonomy): Eukaryota > Viridiplantae > Streptophyta > Magnoliopsida > Poales > Poaceae > Zizania > Zizania palustris. The sequence continues at coordinate 85,169,984 of JAAALK010000079.1, forward strand.
CCGCAGCTGTTTCGGGTTTAAATAAAATTCAGAAAAATACTTTAAACTTCCAAAATTCATATCTTGCTCAAATTAACCCCAACTTTCATCATTTCAATTCTGGAAATTTTGTCTCTTTATTCTCTACACTTTTATACAATAAAAACAATATGTTTATTTGGCACCTAATAATCTTATTAAATAATAAAGAAAAATCCCCTTTAGGAATTAATTAATATTTCAATAAAATAATTCAGAGTAAATTCAATCTTTTCGAAAAGCCGAGCCCACGGTCAAGGGCGGGTTGTGTGACTACTCGCAGTTAGTTTACAATTGTTTGAAGGTTTGAGTTATTCATGGCATGTAAGGACTGTTGTGCGAGGAGGTGAAACGTACTCCTCGAGTTAGAAGATGATGATGCATACACATGTTTACTTTTCAGTACTAATAAATTGATCACACTTAATGCTTTACAATTATGCTGCTTCCGCAAAACTAGCCACTTTCTCCCTTGTTATTTACCTTGCATTATAATTGCATTCGGTGGCTTGCTGAGTACATCTGTACTCACCCCGTTGACTTACAACATCAGAGCCCGTCTACTACGAGGAGGATGCAGGTCTGGAGTAGCGACCCAGTCAAGGCGAGACTGGAAGGAGGCGTTCATCTAGGACTCTTATTTTATTAGTTTCTCTTCACCTTTATTCACTTTTGTATTAATGCGGTCTACGAACCGTGAATGATTGCCCGTATTGTACGTGGTCGCATGATGAACGTCTTGTTTTATTGATTTTCTATGGAATTTCAATAAAGTCTCGATTTTGTTAAATCGGGGCGTCACAAGATGGTATCAGAGCCGACTTGACTGTAGGAAGCCAAACAGACCTGACCCTAGGACTTATATTAAACATATTTTCTTACAAACTGCTTACCTTCTCATCTCCTGAAGTTTTCACAAAAATTTCTCTCTTTTGTAGATGCCGGTCCATACCTTGAGCGGGACTCTTCGTGACGAGGCCGGATTCATCCGCGAACTTCGCGTGCTCGTCGACTTCTTGGGGTTTCCCCATGAGCCCGCGTTCCACGGGATCTTTCCCGATGCGAACGAGAGCTACTGCGAGGTCACGGTTGTGATCCGCCCCTCCTCCACGCAGCCACCCTTCTACACCCATGGAGTCGGAGGACCTTCCTTCGTGGTGGCCAGCCAGCGAGCCGCTCTTCAGTCCCTCGCCGAGCTTCGACTGGTCTACGACTGCCACCTTCGCGACACCATCTACCGCTTCATGCCCATGCGTACACCCGGGAGTCACCGCAGCATCTACATCAACTCCCTCCCTCAGGACAACTCCGCCATCGCCCGCACCATGAGACTCTTGGAGGCTATGGACCACCTTCACACGGAGGCCGTCCTCGACGCAGATAGTCAGCACGACACCATCGACTTCTACCGCCACACTTCGGAGAACCTGACCCGCGAGAATGCAGAGCTCCGTCGACAGCTTCAGCAGAACCCCCAGTTGACCCTCGAGGTAGAAGAATTGAGGCGCCAGAACGAGCTCCTACGCCAGGGCGCCATGGTCAACACCCAGCTCCGCCAACAGCTCAAGGAACTAAAGAAGGATCTCGAGGAGATCGCCCCTCTTCTACCTCGCAAGAAGAAACCCCTTCGGATCCCCACAGTAAAGCCCAAGAGGATTTCCCGCAGCGCACCTCCCGTCGGACCATCCAGCTCCTCGACCCCAACCGTCTCCGTCGAGCCCATGGTCGAGTCGTCCCCTGAGCTACCGTAGACGTGGTTTTACGCTTGATTGTTTTCTTTTACTTGCTTGTATTGCCACCCATGTCGAATATAAGACATGAGTGAAGATTAAATAGAAATAAACATAAATGTAATCGCAAGAACGATACATTTTGAAATAAAAGCTTAATCTCTAGACCTATTGAATCATAATCCTAATATCAAGGAGAGAATCTACCTCTAGTCTCAACTCAACATAATTCATTCATCGCCATTCTGCAAGATCAACTCCAATCCTGAAGTCAAGACAAGTTGTCAAGAAAGCCCTAACTTAGCCAAGCTCAATCTATGAAAATATAGACTTGAAGCCTATCTTTAACCTTCTAGCCTTTCCGAATCTCGGGACGAGATTCTTGTTAAGGAAGTTAGGATTGTAACACCTCGATTTTCGCAAGACATTAAAAATAAAATTTCCCCTTAATAAATAAATTTCAAGAAAAGGATTTAGTATAAATCAAGAAAGAGGAAAGCTAAAATATGGGCCTAAAAATTTCATTTAAAATTAGCTAGAGTATTTTTCCTAAAAATTCTCCTAAGCATCAAATTGTGTTCCAAAATTTTTCTGGAATTTTGGTACCAAGGAATTCAATGAGACATAATCAACATCACTTCATCTTAAACCTCTAACACTAATTAATAAAATATATTACAACATAAATATTGAGTGAATAAAATACATGATAAATCATTTATACTAAAAATAATATAAGGTATGAGTGCAAGCTAATAAGGAACTAAAATAAGATATGTAAGCATCTAGGTCAAATTATTCATCTTAGGAAATAAAACCAGTGACAATTTCCCCTTAATGTTGGCACCTTCTTTTTGAACCCTTCAACTTCAGGATGGCCAATAACCAAGGATCAGAAGCTCCACACGATGGAAACACCTCAGGCAATCTGCCTCAGTGGGGTGCAGCTGGACATCAGCAGACCCCTGTTGTCAATCATCCCACACTTACGGAGATGATGACAAAACAAAATCAACTGATCGCCACGCTGCTTACCCAGATGCAACAACTACAAAAGCAGATGCAAGAGCAGCAGGCACAGTTGTTCCGTCTCCAGCAACACCAACAAGAGCTCTCCCTTCAGTTAATCTACGGGGACTTCGCCAACCTTCAGAGATTGGTGAACGAAGCAACTATACCAGAAACCAGAGTAATTCCACCTCAAGCCCCAACCCCTGCCAAGCCACGAACCATCCTCGGAGGACCAATCACAGACATCCCACCCCAAGCACCGCCTACCGGAAGAACTCCAACACAAGCTACCGGATATAAGAGAGACAGGAACGGCAAGCCGATTGTGTGCTACAACTGCCGCCAAGAAGGCCACTACGCCAACAAGTGCCCCTACCCCAAGCGAGTGCCATCCTCTATTCCAAAACCAGAGGGACATACTCTAGATCACCACAAAGAGAAACCAGATACAACCGAAGACACTCCCAATTTGGTCTCAACCAATCCAGATCCGGAGATCGCCTTGCCTACTTCTGATGTAACTCCTTCTCCTAATCTGGAGCACCAGTAGAACTCAGTCCCTCAGTTTTCCCGAAGTTCGCTTCGAATCTCGAGGACGAGATTCTCTGTAAGGGGGATAGGATTGTAACAGCCCCAAAATTTAAAAAGTAATAAAATAAAAGAAATATAATAATAAAAGAATTTCTGAAATTTTGTTATTAATAAAAATCCTAAAAGAGCCCTATTAAAGCCAAACAGAGACAAATATTCAAGATTTGGACTTGAAAATTTTAGGGGATAAACTAGAGACCAAGAAATATTTTTGAGAATTTTTACAAAATTTTGGCAACAGTACTTCAAGCCTTAATCAAATAATTGATATTCTGGAATTATTTTAATTGAAAAATGAATTTTAAATCTTAATGGGCCGAAACCCTAAATTCTCCTCCAAAGGCCTTTCGGCCCGGCCCAGTCCGCCCGCACTCGCTGACAGGCGGGGCCAACTTGTCGGCGCCGTTTCCCCCTCTCTCTCCTCTCCCGCACGCTCGGCCGACCCCACGCGCCAGCCTCTCATACGCCCCTCTCTCCCGCTGCCACGTCGGGCCCGCTTGTCGGCCCCTCCTCTCTCACGCCCGCCGGCTGACAGGTGGCCCCCACCTGTCAGGCCCTTCTTCTTCGATGGAAGGGGATCTCCCCCTTCCATGCCGGCGCCCCCCCTTGCCTGTTTCGCCGCCACCGGCCGCCGGCTGCCAAATTGGCGCCCGATCTTCGCTTACCATGCTCCGGGGATCTTTTTCCCTCCATTTCCCGACAAGCTGGCGCCCCAAATCGACGGCATCGCGAGGATGGAAACCTCACCGGCGCCCATTTTGGAAGCCCTCGGGTTTCCCCTTTTTTATCCTTCCAAACTTCACCTCCGACGACGCTATAAGAACCCCGGTGCTCGCCGCAATCTTCCCACACTGAAACCCCTCAAACCCTCCCCATCCCGAGCCATCGCCTTCTTCATTTTGGCATTTCCCCTGCTCCCACTCCGTCCGCCCCTCGCCAGCGCTCCGGGCCACCGCCGTCCTCGCCGAGGCCACTGTCGCGACCGCCGTCACACGCCCTACCCCGGCCCCACCTCCGTTGGGCCAGGACGCCGCCGGAGCGCCTCGCCGTCGTCGGACCCGAAGGCCTCCTCCGCCTCTTCTCGCCGCCGGTCGCCACCAGTCCATCGCCGTCACCACCTCCGGTATGGATGCACTCCCCTCACTCCCCTCTATCCATTTTTGCAGTCACCCGGGGCCATGGACCATCATAGCCACCGTGCGCGGCTCGCCGTCGCTCGGCCGGAGTTGGGGACGAAGCCTCCTGGCTCCCCCGTGCCGCCGCCGTGCCGGATCAATTTGTGGCCGTCGGATGCCACGCGGATGGCTGCGATTAAGACCTGAGATCGAGGGCCCGGATGGCTTTGACCTGGGTTGACCGGTATCGGTCAATCCGAGCCCTCCAATCTCACTTAACTGCCCCGCATCGCATCCAACCGTTAGATCTGGATCGGACGGTCCAGATCTGGCCGGTCCAACGCACAGTGCGCAGGTCCATGGTGGACCTGGCTCACCGTGGACCCGCAGCTGTTTCGGGTTTAAATAAAATTCAGAAAAATACTTTAAACTTCCAAAATTCATATCTTGCTCAAATTAACCCCAACTTTCATCATTTCAATTCTGGAAATTTTGTCTCTTTATTCTCTACACTTTTATACAATAAAAACAATATGTTTATTTGGCACCTAATAATCTTATTAAATAATAAAGAAAAATCCCCTTTAGGAATTAATTAATATTTCAATAAAATAATTCAGAGTAAATTCAATCTTTTCGAAAAGCCGAGCCCACGGTCAAGGGCGGGTTGTGTGACTACTCGCAGTTAGTTTACAATTGTTTGAAGGTTTGAGTTATTCATGGCATGTAAGGACTGTTGTGCGAGGAGGTGAAACGTACTCCTCGAGTTAGAAGATGATGATGCATACACATGTTTACTTTTCAGTACTAATAAATTGATCACACTTAATGCTTTACAATTATGCTGCTTCCGCAAAACTAGCCACTTTCTCCCTTGTTATTTACCTTGCATTATAATTGCATTCGGTGGCTTGCTGAGTACATCTGTACTCACCCCGTTGACTTACAACATCAGAGCCCGTCTACTACGAGGAGGATGCAGGTCTGGAGTAGCGACCCAGTCAAGGCGAGACTGGAAGGAGGCGTTCATCTAGGACTCTTATTTTATTAGTTTCTCTTCACCTTTATTCACTTTTGTATTAATGCGGTCTACGAACCGTGAATGATTGCCCGTATTGTACGTGGTCGCATGATGAACGTCTTGTTTTATTGATTTTCTATGGAATTTCAATAAAGTCTCGATTTTGTTAAATCGGGGCGTCACAAGGCTGCACCAGCATGACAAGTAAATCTACATCAGCCGCAGGCACGTCTACGACAGCTACTACGTCTACATCGCCGATGGATCCCATGAGAGGTGCGGATATCGACAACCGCAACATCATGATGCCTACCCTCAAGGATATCCCCGCTAAAGACCGAGCGTAGATCGAGGTAAAGATGAAGGCACTCCAGGACCTCATGCTTGGGAGCTGCGTCAAGACACGTGCGGGCTTCATCAAGCGTGACATCAACGTCCCCGACCTTGCTCGGATCTAGGTAACACTGGTATCGCCTCGTTTGTCTTCTTTAGAAATTGAGCAAAAGATAGCCACGTCAGTAGATCAAGCCGTTAGCGCTTCGCTAGCCAACCGTTTAGATTCGGAAGTTAGCTCTCAAGTAGAGGTGACGCTTAGAAGGTTCGACTTTACCGATGTTGTACCTCCATCTCCTATTGCTAGTATACCTCCGATAAATCACATTTACAATAGAACTGACAGTAGTACTGGCAAAACCATTGCGTCTCCAACCTCAGCATCCACGGCCAAAACCAATCTTTGTGCTTACAGCCAAGCCAGCACCACCTACCACGCACTGCCTCCACCTACACCGGTGCCAGCTTTGCCCACGCTGCCTGCACGACATGCACAAGCACGTAGACCCGAGCACGTCATGCAGCTAGCGCATGAGGAAGAAACCCATGGCCAACACGCCGAAATCCCACCACGTGTCGCGCCCCCACATGAGAGACGTTCGTAGGCAGCGGGTCAAGATGACATTGAGGAGTGAATCCGCACACTGTTTAGGGAGTGCACCAGCTTCGTACCTAGTAGTCAAGCTAGGGTTTACTAGAAGCCGTACCCCGATCATTTCGATACAATATCTTACCCTCGTGGATATAGAGTCCCCGAATTCACCAAGTTCGATGGTGAGGGAAACAAAACCACACTAGATCATATTAGCCAATTTTTAGCACAATGTGGAGAAGCTAGTGTGTCGGACGCTTTAAAACTTAAACTATTTTCTCTCTCACTATCCGGCACCGCTTTCACTTGGTTTTCGACACTCCTGCCAAACTCTATCCAAACGTGGGCTGAGTTAGAATAGAAATTCCATGACTACTTTTACATGGGTGAAATAGAACTTAGGCTTTCACACTTAACATCATTTAGACAGAAAACTAGCGAGAGCGTCTCTAAATATATCAAGCGTTTTCGAGATACTAGAAATCAGTGTTTTAGTCTTAATATTTTAGAAAGGGATTTGGCGGATCTAGCCTTTAGCGGGTTGCATTATGAGATTAAGGAGAGACTGGACAACTAACACCTTTTAGAAGTTAGCCAAGTCATGCAACAGGCTCTGGTCCAAGAAGGTCGAGCTAAGGACAAAAGGTTTGTTAAGACATTTAACAAGCCTAAAGCTGAAATCCACATCATGGAATACTCCGATGAGGAGGAATCGGAAGAAGAAGAGGATTTGGCCGACATGTACGCGGCCGAATGAGTTTGGAATGCTAAGAGTAAACCCATTACTTGCTCCGAGTTACAGCTGTCTCCCACTAAGAATCAGCCTAGCGAGGTCAAGTACTCATTTGATATAACTAAGTGTGATAAAATATTTGATTTCCTCTTAAAAAACTAGCTTCTCAGGTTGCCTAAGGGCCAAGTCATTCCATCTGCCGACGAGTTAAAGAAACATCCATACTGTAAGTGGCATGATTCACATTCGCACTACACTAACGACTGCAATGTTTTCCGTTGACAGATTCAATCAACCATAGAAGAAGGATGATTGAAGATAGACCCCAGTCCAAAGATGAAGTTGGACAAATACCCCTTTCCCGTGAACACCGTCGATCTCGACGAAAAGAGAGTGCTGATTTGGCTAGAACATGCCAAGTCAACTAAGAGGAAAGCGGTCGTTGTTGGAGAACCACGCACACGCACACTCGTACCTAAGAACCCTGAAGTAGGAGTGTGGAAGCGTAATGTTAGCACATCTCCTTCGGCTAGGGCTCGCAAGAAGACGAAGGTAACATATCCGATATTGTTAGATAAGCATCAAAGAAAAGCTAAGGAAATAGGCCCCCGCACCAAAAGGCTAAGTCAGCCGAAGGGACCCAAGCGGTTGGAGGGTGGCTTCGGACCATAGTGGTCGAACCCTCCGCATAAGGACTGTGGGCCACAGTGGCCTAACACCCCCTTCGTTGGCTTCGAACCCCAGTGGTTGAGCCCCATGCAGAACGAGTTTTGCCTCCAATGGACGAACCTAGCACCGCTCTGGACAAATCCTCCGGCAGGAGGCTTTGGCCCACACTAGCCGAACATACCTCCGGCCTGGCAGGACCCTTCGCTGATATGGTCCGAGACGCCGTCAACCTGGCCAAACCCCCCTCTGGATAATGGGTTTGGCTCGCAATGGACGAAGCCACTAGAGCCACCAATGCCTCCACCATATAACTGGGCAGGGACCCCATGGGCTCCATACGTATCACAATCGGAGTACCCTCCGCAACATAACACTATTCCTTGTTTTCCTTCAGAGTATTATGACTGGCAAGGACAAACAGACACAGCAGAGGGGGGCATCATCCACAGTCTGTCCGTGGTACCCCCGAACCGACTCGCGCAGAACGAGGTCAAAGAAGATGGACGCAAAGAGGCAAAGGACAGGGAATCCAAAGACATCACAGTCAGAATAGGGTCTCAGGAAGTCCCAATCTCGAAGGCCCTTTCGACGAGGCCCGATAGAGGTAAGTCTCCTGCTCAGGTCGGAGCCCGCGCCGGAGCATGGTCCAATCGGCCAAATGAGGCCGGTCCGATTGACATGATCCGCAGCGAAGGCCCCTCCGATTATGAAACATGTGAGGCCAAGCTGGACAGTACCACTTCGACCAAAGTGAATAGGAACCAGGCAGTGGCACCTGGTACAAAGCCACAACCATCTTGGGCACCTCTAGGTATGTCCCAATCACAGAAGAGGCGTCTGCAACGCCTATGGGCATAGGAGATGCGCGAGAAGAAAGCTGAGGATTAGCGATACACCGTCTTTGAAGAAATCTGCCCTCGGCTAACAATGAGATAGGTATGGAGGATAAAGCCGGTTGAGAGAACCAACCTGGCTCCTAGTCCGAGCTACGACGATGACGACCTGCTCGATGACGACTACTCGCCCGTCTCTGAGGGACCCACACTCCAAGCGATGGACATCAACATCGTCATGTTGCCCGCCGAGTTCACCATGCCACATGAAGAAGCCGAGGTCACTCAGTTGAACCTCGGCCCATGCAATGCCATTTTTGAGAAACCCGAGGATACGACTCGCCATATAAAACCTCTCTACGTCAGAGGTCACATTGATGGAAGTCGATCTCCAGGATGCTTGTTGATGGTAGCACCACTGTTAATCTAATGCCTTACTCGCTATTGAGGAAACTTGGCAGGGGCGAAGAGGACCTGAAGAAAACCAACTTGATGCTCAACGGCTTCAACGGCGAGAGTTCCGAGGTCAAAGCCATGGAGTTGACAGTAGGAACCAAGACATTACCGACAGCATTCTTAGTCGTCGATGTGCAAGGTAATTACAGTGTGCCGCTTGGGTATGACTGGATTCACGCGAACTGTTGCATTCCTTCTAGTTTGCACCAATGCCTAATTCAGTGGGACGGCGATGAAGTAGAGGTCATACCCGCAGACACTTCAGCCCAGGTATAATTGGTCGATGTGTACGTCGACGCCATCCACAACAAAGTAGCATGTCCGGAGGATGTTTCGTACTAGTGTCTGTAAAGCCAGCTGATGTAGCATGACTATTTCTAAATTAGTAGTCATGTCTAGCAAGAGTAATCTAGATTGGCTAAATTTTTGTGTAGAGCAGTATCGGTCTGATAAAGACGGTATTGCCGAAGACATCGAAGATGTTAGCAAAGTAGAGAAGTTAGGACAAGGTTTTGCGTCAGCTGATCCTTTAGAAGAAGTTGACATAGGTGATGGTAGCATCCCAAGGCCTACTTTTGTAAACCAACATTTATAGCCTGATGAAAAGGCCAAAGTAATAAAGTTGTTTCGGTCGTATGTCGATTTTTTTGTGTGGGAGTATAACGAGATGCCAAGATTAAGCCGCGATCTCGTAGAGCATCGGCTACCTATCAAATCCGGATTTAGGCCTTATAAACAGCCTCCTCGACGCTTTAATTCAGTCGTTTATGACCTAGTTAAGGAAGAAGTGGAGCGACTACTCAAAGCTGAGTTTATTAGGCCGTGTAGGTATGTTGAATGGGTTGCTAACATTGTACCTGTAGAGAAAACGGGGAGTGGCAAAATACGAGTTTGTATTGATTTCGGGGATCTAAATAAGGCCACTCCGAAGGACGAGTATCCAATGCCGATAGTCGACATGCTAATCAACGATGCTTCAGGACATAAGGTACTAAGTTTTCTTATTGGAAATGCTGGTTATAATCAAATCTTTATGGCCGAAGAGGACGTCTACAAGACAACCTTTCGATGCCCTGGTTTTGTCAGTTTATTCAAGTGGGTCGTTATGACTTTTGGTTTAAAGAATGCTGGCGCTACATATCAACATGCTATGAACCTGATCTTTCATGACTTGCTAGGAGTTATGTTAGAAGTTTACATAGATGATGTTGTAGTCAAATCATACGCTATGGGAAACCATTTAGCCGATTTGATAGTTGCTTTTGATAGGATGCGATAGTATGGCTTAAAAATGAACCCGCTCAAATGTGCTTTTGGCGTGTCGACAGGCAAGTTATTAGGATTCATGATTCATGAAAGAGGTATAGAAATTGATACTAAGAGGCTTGAGAAAATTGGGAACCTTGCAGCGCCAACATGCAAGAAAGATGTGCAGAAACTATTGGGCAAGATTAATTATTTGCGTCACTTTATATCTAACTTGTTTGGCAAAATTGATGCCTTAGTCCCCATACTCCAACTAAAGAATGAAGCCTAGTTCACTTGGGAGGCAAGTCAGCAAAGCGCATTTGAAAAGATCAAGGAGTGCTCGTCATCGCCACCCGTTGTGAGGGCACCAAAAGCCGGGATTCCGTTTCGTCTATACATAGTTGCTACTTTTGATGACTTCAAGATTTCTCACATGTCAAGAGAGGCCTATTCCATTGCAAATGATTTGGCTCAGCAAGCATCTGACTATCAAGTCAGGAGAGGTAAATTTTCTATACAGGGAAAGTCGATACTTGGTCTCACTGCCGAAGTCAGGAGCTTTGGGCAGGCATGAGGGTTGCCGAACCCTCTGGGTCAGACCCCTCCGGCCGTCGGAGACTGCCACGCGCTGGAGCCCCTAGGCCGGAGTACTCCGCCCGCTGAAAGACCTAGCGCACCAGAGCCCCTACGCCGAAGCCCCCTTGACAGTGAGGGTCTTCGGGAACCAGAGCCCTCCAACATGAGGCTTTGGCCTGACCAACTTCGCGCGGCCAGCTCAAGAAGGCTTTGGTAGAAGCATGAAAGGCTCGGGGGGCACTCCGAAGTCAGTAGCTTGGACGTCACTCTAGGGAATGAGCTAGCAAACCCTTCAGAACCACATAAGAGCGATTGGAGAACTCCAATCATCCAGTATTTGAGAGACCCTAGTCGAAGGGTTGATCGGAAAGTTCGGCGACAAGCCTTTAAATTTGTTAAATTTGTGTTACTAGATGATACACTATATCGCCGAACTGTTGATGGAGTACTGTTAAAGTGTTAAGACGATGAACGGTCCTAGGTGGCTATGGGAGAAGTCCATGAAGGGCTTTGTGGCACTCATTAGTCGGCCCAGAAGATGAGTTGGATGCTCAAAAGAGCAGGTTTCTACTGGTCGACTATGAGTGAGGATTGTTTTAAGTATTATAGAGGGTGTGAATCATGTCAAAAGTTTGGCAACATTCAGTTAGCTCCTGCTTCATTGCTTAACCCTATTATCAAGCCATGGCCATTCCGAGGTTGGGGTTTAGACTTCATCGGCCAGATTTACCCTCCTTCTTCAAAAGGGCATCGGTTCGTGTTGATGGCGACAGACTACTTAACAAAATGGACCGAAGCCATGCCTCTCAAGAACATGACTCACAATGAGGTACTTGATTTTATCTTGAGGCACATTATACATAGATTCGGTATTCCCCAAACTCTCACTACAGATCAAGGCAGTTCATTTGTTTCTAAAGAAGTTAGAGACTTTGCCGAATTTTATGGTATTAAGAATAAACTCTACACCATACTACGCTCAGGCCAATGGTCAGGCCGAGTCTAGTAATAAGACTGTGATTAAACTCATTAAGAGGAAAATCGAAGAATTCCCTAAGAGGTGGCATGAAGTGCTTTCCGAGGCACTGTGGGCTTGTAGAATTGCAAAGCACGGTGCTACCAAAGTCAGTCCATATGAGTTGGTATATGGACAAGAAGCCATTCTACCTATAGAAGTAGATCTTGGCTCTTTAAGAGTTCTAAAGCAAGATGGCTTATTGGTCGATAAGTATGAGACTCTTTTGAATGACTATCTAGAAGAAGTGACCGATAAGAGGTTGAGGGCTTTAGAAGCTATAGAAATAGATAAAAGGAGAGTAGCTAAAGCCTACAAAAAGAAGGTTAAACCAAAATCGTTTCAAGTAGGTGACTTGGTTTGGAAGACGATTTTGCCCTTAGGCACTAAGAGCCCTAAATCTGGTAAATGGTCACCTATTTGGGAAGGTCCTTTCAAAATAGCCGAAATCGCTCTTGGCACTGCCTATGTGTTAGAGTATCTACAAGGAGATTGGTTTCGAAGAGCTTTGAATGGCAGGTACTTGAAAAGGTATTTCCCAAGTATGGGGCAAATAACTTGAAAAGTGTTGAAAGGCCGACATGAAAGGTATCGTCCTTAGCCCGTTATGCTTTTAGTTCACTTAGTTCACTTAGTTCACTAAAAGGCAGGGGGCATGTGTTGATAGAAAAAATGACATTAATGGTTAAGATTATCAAAATATCAATTTTGGTAATTTGGGCCAAAAATACACGTGTCCTGGACTGGGCCGAAGCCCTACAGGGCCGAAGGCCCATCAAGCTGTGGGCTTCGAAAGCTTCCAGTGAGCCTGCAACCTTCGGCCCGAAGGCCTTCGGAGGCCCACCTCATCGAAGCCTCGGCCTGAGGAGCAAGCTTCGGCGGGCCTGGTCAAAGGCCCACTTCGGGTAGGAAATCAGAGATAAGAGGTGAGTCTAATTCTATTAAGTGTTATCACTACGTGAGATTAGGTTGAATCCTATCAGATTGGGCTTAGAGATTAGAAGTCTAGCCCCTATAAATATAGTGGTGAGGCCGGTACATTAACCCCCCCCAAAACACAAATCAACACAAAGCCCTAGCTTTGAACCGCACCTTTATTTTACCTTTACTTTCTGCAATCTTCGTAGGTTTTCCTAGAAGCCCTCCACCGGCCACTTTGGAACAGTGGTAATCCTTGTTACTTCGGTTGTGAAGTATCCGTTATTCTATGTAATAGATTGCTATCGCCTTGTTACTTCGCTTGTGAAGTATCCGCTAATCTGCATAACAGATTGCTACCTTCGCCCCTAGTGCAACACTTAGCAGAATTCGGTCCCAAGGCCGAGTTGGCACTTGATATCTGTTTTGTTGCAGGTTTCATCATTTGGAGCCATTTCACCAGAGGTGTCCGGAGCCAAGAGATTGGTTTCAGAGGATTGCCAGAACACCCCTCGGCGAGATTACTACTTTGACTACCCGTGCCGGACCGTCACGCTGTTGTCGGTTTGATCAAGTCCCGCATGCCAACACGCTTCGCAACAGGCTTCATCACGACAGGCTTCTCCACGCCCGTACCCTGCATTAGACGAATTCATGCCCGCGTGTTGCGTCAAAGTTATTTTGGTGTATCAGAGACTTCGCGCCGAACCCTGCTATTCGGAGGTGATTATCGCGTCAGGATTTGTTTGGAGCCTGTCTTTGGCTAGATCAGTCCGAACGCCAAAGGTACCCTTCGGCGGGACACTTTGCACTAGACGCCGAAGGTACACTTCGGCGATACCCTTCGCACTGCACACTTCGAATCAGTCAGGCTCTGCTTAGGCTTAGGCTTAGGCTTGTCCCTAAGTATTCGCACACTTTTGGATCATCGAACTAACCCAAGTGCGGGGGCACGTTTTTGTGTCAAGAGATATTGGTAATATATGTTATTATTTAATTATAGGTAATATATGTCTAATATAATAAAAAATTTAATAATAATAATAATAAACCAGTAGAAAATATATATTGAAACCTTTTATTTAATTATTGGTAATATATGATTTTAATAAATAAAAATACACCTTAGAGTTAGCAGTGGCGGGCACATGTATAAACAGTGGCGGGCGAGCTGACGTCAGCTGCCCGCCACTGCTATTCCTCTTATCAGTGGCGGTCGGGTGACGTCAGCGGCCCGTCACTACTAAATCGGACGTTAGTGGAGAGCGGGTTAGAAGTGGCAGGCTAGTGACGTCACCGCCCGCCACTACTAAGAGAAATAGCAGTGGCGGGCAAGATGACATCATCTTGCTCGCCACTTCTAATACACCTATGTATACTTTTCACTTCGCGCCATCCGAAAACCTAGTTTCATTCCTAAATCCTACACTCCCACGGCGCCGACCTCCGCCCATCACCGTTGTCTTGGAGCACGTCGCCGCCGCCCTCCACCCGTCGCTGTCGTCCTCATTGTCCGTCGCCACCCACGGAGTACGCGACCACCTTCTCGGAGCCCGTTGCCGCCCCGGAGCCCGTCGCCGCCCCCGATCCCGTCACCGTCCCGGAGCCCATCGCCAACATCCACGGAGTTCATCGCCTCGGAGCACACGACCACGTCTCAGAGCCCGTCGCCGCCCACGATCATGTCGTCATCCTAGAGCCCATCACCGCCAACCCTGGAGTTTGTCACCTCGGAGGCCGTCCCCGTCCCTGTTGTCGCCGTCCCCATCGACGTCGCCCTCGGACCCCGCGGCCACCATCGGAGCCCATCACCGCCATTGGTATGACACTGGGAACCTTAAATTGCCCTGCTCACTGTGCATACAAACATGAGAGCGTTTTTGACGACAATATGTACCACATGTACCACTATTACTGTTGTCACTTCTTCCACGAGTACCACATGTACCACGTAGTTGACAAAATAGTTGACAAAAAATGTGACACGGATGGAACAATGTAGAGGAAGCGGATGTTGCTACTAAGGCAATGCAACATATTCACATGTGAACAACATTTTAACCAAGCAAGGAAGTAAAAAGACAAATAATTCGCTAATTTGTGCATTTTCGTCCACAATTTTAGTGCGGTTAACATAACACATACAATAATAACCATGTTCATTTATAAATTCTAAGGGGTGGGATGCGGAGGTGGCGGTGGGGGAATCAAAATTCAGAAGTACTGCACACATTAAATAAAAAATACAACACAATCACATGAAAAGTTTATCACAACCATACATTCGGTATAATGCTGAGATGTTGCTGCTTAATTTGCCTCTTGATCTGTGATGGGCAAAATTCAAGGCTGCGGTTAACATCACAGTTTTGTTAGGTCTATAGGTCTTTTGTGTGTTCTGTCCCTGTAGAGATTAGGATCCCCTCTAGCTCATCTCCTCTTCTTGGGGCAGCTTCTCATGTAGAGCACTAGAGTAATATACAATATACATTGCTATGTTGCATGTTACGGAGTATTATTAGCTAGGCTACAAATTTCTACAAGAAAGCAGTCAGGAGCTAGTGCATCTGCACTACTACAAAACTGCAGTGTTATCTTGGTTTCACTTTCATCTTTGGTTGGTATCCAAACTTAGCTTCTTGTGTTCATCTCAAGATGCCTTGTATTTTTGTCTTGTGTTGTTGTTCATGAATTAGTGATTGCAGTAGGAAAAGCCACCCTTTCCCATATCCGGAGTGGTCTTTTTTCTCTATTGCAATTGCATGCCTTTTTTCTGGTTTTGCAATTCCTTTTAGAGGCCTATGATGCAAATTGTTATTGAGTTATCTCATGTATGTCATCAAAGCCATGGGACACATCCATTCCTTGCAACAGCTTCTTCTTTCTTGTGCTGCTGATAGGGAATGGATGTGCCCATGGGTTCCATGGCAGCCATTAACATATTTGAAAAACAACACAAAATATGTTGAGACCTCAACAACTTTGTGTAGAATCCAATGTACTGCATCCAATATCTCAAGTTTCATGAGTGGCGCTTGCTACTGTGGATGTAGACATCTAGTCGCAACCAGAAGTAAACTAGCTAGTTGTATATGATGCATACATAACACAAGCTCTATACTTGAGGATTAGTATAGTAGCTTCAGAAGTAATAGCCGACTACTAATGCATGATGCCACTGCCTAGTCTGAATCATACATAACACAACCAACATTAGAGTTGTAGCCAAGAAGAGTTTTCATCCATTTCCCACTTTTAACACTGTTGATAAGTTTACTACTGCTATTACTTCTGAAGCTACTATACTAATCCTCAAGTGCATCCAGCATGTGGAGTCATGTGATGATTTTGTAAATAAGCTCATGGACGACATGCATGTGATTGCAGTAGGAAAAGCCACCCTTTCCCATATCCGGAGAGACGTTTTTTCTCTATTGCAATTCTATGCCTTTTTTCCTATTTTGAAATTCCTTTTAGAGGCCTATGATACAAATTGTTATTGAGTTATCTCATGTATGTCATCAAAGCCGTGGGACACATCCATACCCTTGCAACAACTTCTTCTTTCTTGTGCTGCTAGCAGGGTATGGATGTGCCCATGGGTTCCATGGCAGCAATGAACATATTTGAAAAACAACATAAAATATGCTGAGGTCTCAACAACTTTGTTAGTCTCCATCGCCTTGCCTTGAAATGGCCCTCCCTTGGAGGTCATTGCTGAATTACCTGTGCTTAGTGAGCACGAACATGATGAGGCTTTCATATGCGACGGAGGCGCGGATCCGGATGGATGAGGCGGACGCCACACTACCATATGGTGATTCGTAGCCAACTATTGTGTGGTAGCATACATTCAAAGGACTCATTTAATCTAAGAACTCAAATCTAACTTAATTGGAAGCAAACAAGGCGATGGCTAGGTCGATTGAGGTGGAAATCGCGGAAAAAGAAGCCGATGATTGGAGGTATGACATCATCAACAATTTGAAGAACCCTTCGACATTGGCACCAATAAAACTCAGGTACCAGGCAACAAAATACGTCCTGCTCGGCGAAGACTTGTACCACCAGACGATTGATGGTGTTCTCATCAAGTGAATAAGCATAGAAGAAGCTAAAGTGGTGATTGTGAGGTACACGATGGAATATGTGGGGCACACTAGTCGGCTCAGAAGATGAAGTGGTTGCTTTAGAGAGCAGGTTATTTCTGGCCAACTATGGTGGAAGATTGTGTAAGATATTATAAGGGGTGTTAGGATTATCAGAAATTTGGAGTTGTCCAGAGGTCACCCGCATCGGCAATGAACCCAATAATCAAACCCTAGCCCTTTAGGGGATGGGGTATCGATATGATCGGCAAAATATATATGGCATCTAGCAAAGGTCATAAGTCCATAATAGTAGCCACTGATTATTTCACGAAGTGGATAGAGGTTGTTCCACTCAAGAAAGTCACATATGTCGATGCCATCGAATTCATTAGGGAACGTATACTATATCGGTACGGAATCCAATAGACTATCACCACGGATCAAGGGACAATTTTTGTGTTGGAGGAATTTCAACAGTTCACAACCGATATGGGGATCAAGCTCTTAAATTCATCGCCGTATTACGCATAGGCTAATGGTCAAGCAGAAGCATCCAATAAGAGTTTGATCAAGTTGATAAAGCGTAAGATCAATGAAAAGCCGAGGCATTGGCATCAGTCCTTATCGAAAGCACTATATCGTCTCAAGAAGGATCACGTTACAAGACCAACTCACAACCGATAATTATTATAATCTGATGATGGATGGTCTAGACGATCTAGCGCAGGTCTGATTGAGAGCCCTCGAAAAAGTTGAAGAAAACAAAGCAAGGATTGCCAGGTTCTATAATAAGAAAGTGGTGCCGAAATCGTTTGAACAAGGAGAGCTCGTATGGAAACTTATCTTGTCGATCGGGTCTAAAGACAATTAGTTCGGTAAGTGCTCCCCAAATTGGGAGGGACCATTTCGGACACATCGAGTAGTGCCCAACAATGCCTATTTACTCGAAGGACTGGATAGAGAAGTATTCGTGAAAGTATTGAATGGAAAATATCTAAAGAAGTACTTCCCAAACATTTGGATAAATGCCTAGGGATCTACGCGCCAAAAATCCGATACCAGTGGTATCGCCTTCAGACGGCCGATGCAGAAGCATCGTATGCCACGGAACACAACTCAAAATCAAGTCATACAAAATTAACAAAATACATCAAGTCACTCGGTAGGTCATCTAGGAAATGAGATCTCTAGTGCGGATCCCGTTAGTCATATGGGAAAGGTGATCCCACTCCAAGGCTCTTGTGACTCACCCACGACTTTGAATCTAACCAATGAAAAAGAGATGGGATGGGAGTTGGCCGAAGCCTAGCTGCTGGGAGAAGACCGATCGATGGTAAAATTGATAGGAGGTCCGATGAGGGCGTTCATTGGTATAGTCGACAAGAAGAAAGCAAGGAGAGGTTGCGGCTAAGAATATACAAAGGGATTCTTCGTCCTGGGACACATCAGGCAAGAATAGCCGATGAGGGCATTCATACTCCTCGTAATACCCAAAGGGGAATCAGATGGTCTGATCAAAGAACCTAAGGTAGAATCTTTTGAATAAAATGACCAAAGCCACAAAAGACAAAGAGAAAGTAGGGAAGGATGTTGCCTCTTTGCCCAAGGAAGAGTAGCGGCGATAGGCGGGGACTACCGATTCTTGAAAATTGGCAGGGCATAAAGAGGACATGCAATAGAGGGAATACAATCGGCAGCAAGATCTTAGGCACCAAGAGTAATGAAAGCAAGCCAGACACGCTATGGAAGAGAAACAATAGATGAATCAGTAGGACCCGACATCTATACTGGGAGTATGTCATTTGTAATATGTTGAACAATTTGTTGCGCCTAATTTTTATTGTTTGCTATCGTATAACTTCATATATTGTATTATGTGCATTGGAACTTCTTTATTTACCTGCTCTTCACCATATGCTCACAATTTGAATATACTGTACCTACACTTCAACACTACATGGCGAAGCAGCCGTTCCAGAGCTCGACATCGGTGCTCATGAAGGCGCTGCTCCTCGCATCCGTGCTCTCTCCATGGATTAGTGGCACCAACGATGCCACGGAGAACACCTCCATCGTTGTTACGAACCACGCCAGCCCGCTATTGCTACTGGCCTATGAGAAGATCCCTTTGCCGCTGGATGCCTCCACGGCCAGCGCCGACACAAAGCCCACCATGGTAAGCCTCCCGTTGATCTGCTCCAGTGTCGGCCCGCTGAACGTGAACATGTCTGACAGGTTCGAGGCCCTTGCCGCCTTGGGCTTGGGGTTGTTCGGTGTGGCCAGAGTCGGCGTCGTAGACAGGGATGGGGATGAAGCGATGGTCTCCTGCGTCGGATCCAAACCCGGTTGTAGATCAATGCCCACGTCGTAGCCAAGTTAGCACCAACACACGTGCAAACGATAACCCAAGCAGATGGTGTACATGTATGCGTTGCTCACAGCTCACCTCGGCCTGGGCCCTGACGATGAGAATGGTGTGCTGGCGACCGGTGGCCTAGAAGCTTCCCACGACACTACTGCCTGCGACAACACACGATGGCATCACAGTGGTGGCGAAGGAGGTCAGCGGCGCCATGGTCACAACCGTCATCACTGCCAACTTACAGAGTATGGAGATCAACCAGAATGCAAGATGCGCGGAGAGAGATGGAGAAGAAAGCAAGCTAGCTAGATCACACTTCTAGCTAGGTCAACATACCATTTGTCGATCTAGGGCCGATCAATATACACCAATTATCAATAGAAAGTCATTTTTACAAATTCTGAAATCTGTGTACCAAATTTAAAATTTTGAATAAAAAATATATTATTTTCAAAAATCACCAGTTGGGCATCTTGGATTGAATGAGCCATCATGGGCTACGACCTTTGGGAAAATGGTTTGGTTAATTCACTATAGGTGGAAATATAAGCTTTTTACATTATTGTTTGGGGAAAATACTTCATCTTCATGGTCCTCCAAGATTCCAAGCAAATACATTATACAGCGAAGATAAAAGCAAGGGTCTTAATCTCGGAGCCCAAGATGCCCTCCGAATTGGCTAGTAAGTTTTGTTTCCTTTTTTCCATGCAACGGATGAAAACATTCCACTCTACAGATTTCTAAATACAGACCAAGAGTGTTATCTTTATATTAAGAAATGCTCACCATATTTTGATCGCACGTACTCTACAATTCGACAAGTGTCGCGCCCCGATTTAATAAATCAAGACTTTATTGAAATTCCATAGAAAATCAATAAAACAAGACGTTCATCATGCGACCACGTACAATACGGGCAATCATTCACGGTTCGTAGACCGCATTAATACAAAAGGGAATAAAGATGAAGAGAAACTAATAAAATAAGGGTCCTAGATGAACGCCTCCTTCCAGTCTCGCCTTGACTGGGTCGCTACTCCAGACCTTCATCCTCCTCGTAGTAGACTGGCTCTGATGGTGTAAGTCAACGGGGTGAGTACAGATGTACTCAGCAAGCCACCGAATGCAAATATAATGCAAGATAATAACAAGGGAGAAAGTGGCTAGTTTTGCGGAAGCAGCATAATTGTAAAGCTTTAAATGTGAGCAGTTTATTTGTACGGAAAAGTAAACACGTGTGTGTGCATCATCATCTTCTAACTCGAGGGGTACAGTTAGCCCCACCTCGCTCAACAGTCCTTACGTGCCATGAATAACTCGAACATTCAATCAATTGTAAACTAACTGCGAGTAGTCACACAACCCGCCCTTGACCGTGGGCTCGGCTTTTCGAAAAGATTAATTTACTCTGATCAGAGATGTACCACTGTACCCACAAGGCACGCACTCATCACCTACACCGAAGTGTAACGAGATGACCCATCACACGGGAACTCGTGCCAAAACCTTCCATATAGTCCACCCCGACCCAATAGCACCCTCTTATGGGTTTCATATGGTGTCCCGACGCATCGGAGCCCCACCATACCCCCCCTTGAGCCTCGTCGGTACAAGTCGCCCACAGGCTAGCCCCTTGCCCCCTCCTCTATGGTGCATCGAGCCGGAGTGTTCCATACTTCCAGTTAGGACTTACCCATTAGACTTGTGGTTGGTACGGAAGTGCTTTGCAACAGATCCCGCAGACCGGTCCTTATAGTGCCCCGGGTGCAACAAACCAGTGCCCGAGCTTGCACCCGGAACCCACCATACTTATAACTTAGCCAACTCCAACAGAGTCCAGAGACGAGAATAACGGGGAAAATCATATACAGAATCCAGCTATCTACGACTCATTCTTTTTATCCTATAGCAGTCGTGCCGGTATATTGGGCACTAGCTAATATTTTTATAGTAGAGTGACAAGGAGTTAAGGCTCAATAAGCATGGCTTGGGTTTGCACACAGGGACGGGGATCTAATAATTATAAGTGTAGGGCTTGATTATTGGACTAATGCAATATTAACCTATGGGTTATAGCGATAACTTATTAAAACATGGGCTCAATTATGATCAACTGTTTCCACAAAGTTGGTCGATGACTTGCCTTGATCAGCAAAGGGGGATGGAGGAACCTCGGGGTAGAACTCCTGCTCCTCGACGAACTCGTAGTCTTCTCGATACGGAAAAATAAATAATACATTCAATAAACAGATAAAATCCACCAAATAAAAGAACATACATAGTTGTGGGTGTTTTTATGTGAAGTAATATTTTATTATTCTGAGTTTTTGCATAAAACAATGAAGTTTAACTTTTTAGGATTTTTCCTAATTTATTTTCTGTGTTATTAATTTTAATCCTAAGGGGTTTTTATTCATTTATTTATTAAGAATATTTTGGGTAACAGAAACATACTGTTTTTATGGCATTAATGTGTAGAGAAGAATATTCTGGTTTTAACAAAATTTGAATGGTGAAATTTGGAGTTAAAATGAGCAAGATATGAATTTTCAAAGTTTAAACAATTTACTGAATTTTATTTAAACTGAAAAATGGGCTCTGGTCCACGGTGAGCCAGGCCCACGGTGGACCGCGTCACTGTGCGCGTGGACCGGCCGATCCAGAGCCGTTGGATCCAAATCCGGTGGCCAGGCGCGAGGCAGGATCCCTTAAATGAAAACGGACGGCCACGATTAAATCATACCGAACCGGTACGCGTGGACGCTCGAGATCACTTCTGGGATTTAAGTGGCGATCGACGGCCGAGAGCGAGCGATACCACTTTGACTCAGATCGAGGGCTCAGATTAAGTCAACCGGGGATCTAATCTCAGTCGTTCACCGCAGATCGAGCGGCCGAGAGCTCGTACGGCATGGCAAGCGGCGAAGGGGTAATTTTACCCTTCTTCCCCAACGCCGGTGGTACTGCGGCGAGCTATTCCGGCGATGATGAGGGCCTAGCGCCTAGGCTACTGGCTAAAATGGAACCAGGGGAGTGTAAGGATCACAATGGTACCGGAGACGGCGACGACGGGGCAGTGGCGATGGTCGGCGGCGAGGGTAGACGGCGAGGTCTCTTTGGGGCTCGACGGCGACGACGATCCGGCGGTATCCACGGCCAACCGAGTGGATGCCGGGGACGGGTGGGCGACGACGGATCCGACGGTGGCGATAGCTAGGGCGAGAGGGGCCTGGATCAACGGCGAGCGGCGGCCGGAGTTGAAGCAGAGCCGAAGACCTAAACGAGGGCGGCAACGCTCTGTTTACGCTATAGCAGGCTACGGTGGTGTGGGCTGAACGCGGTGAGGGCGAGGGGTTCTTATAGGGGGGTCGCCGGCGTCCAATTGGAAGGGAACCGAAGGTTTCCCCTTTCTCATCGCCGGTGAACTTTCCTAAGGCTCGGATCCTTTCCATGTGTGGCGAAAACGCGTGGCTATTGGTGGAATGAGATCCCCCGCGGTCGGAGAAGGCGATCCCTCGGTCAATTTGGCGAAAAAGGACACGAGGCGGCGGATTTGGAAGGTGGGGGTCGCCGGCGGGAGAGAGGGGATCCCTTTCCATCGGGGAAGAAGATCCTGACAGGTGGCCCCCACTTGTCAGCGGCCAAGTGCGAAACCAACGGCGCCGACAAGCGTGCCACGGTTGTCGGGGAGCGAGGGCGAGAGAGGGGAGGCTGACAAGTGGGCCAGGCGGGGTGAAGTGGAGGAGAGAGGAGCGGGGGAGTGCGCCGACAGGCGGACCCCACCTGTCGGTGGCACGCTGCTGGATTGGGCCGGGCTCAGGGTGAATTCGAGGTTGAGGCCCATTAAGGATTTAAAATTGTTTTCTGATTTAAAATAATTCTAGTAATTCATTTATTTTATTAAGGGTTGAATCACTGTTGATAAAAATTTGTAAAAATTCCTAAAATTATATCTTGGCCTCTAGTTCATCTCATAAAATTTTCAAGTCCAGATTTTGAATATTTCTCCCTGTTTGGCTTTATTTGGGTTCTTTTATGATTTTCCTTTAATAAATAAATCCAGAAATGATTTAAATAATATTTTTCTTTTATTTTAATCCTTTTAAATTTCTGGGGTGTTACAACAAGCCAAGGAGGAGAGCAAGAAACGAGCCATAGAGGGGATTGTAGCTTTGTGATGGTGCTTGTAGGGGGCAGCGGAGCTCATGGCCCGAGCCCACTGGCCAGCCCAAACCATGGCTAGAAAGTATGGCATGGCCCGTTAGCAAATGGGCCCAAAGTGGCATGGCTTGATGGTCGAGCTGTGCTTGGGCTGCCTCCCAGGCATGATGGGATGGCATGGCACGACCCATTTAAAGAAGGCCCGACTAGGCCCATTAATTAATGTTCACTAATCACATTTATTAATTTCATTTCCATCCAAAAGACATTAACCATTTAACCGCACATGCAGATGCACTGCGCAGAGCACAGTGCACACCAGTGCATGGGCCCAATGCATCTAGTTAGCTCAAGCTGTCACTACGTGAGTCATGTAGAAGAACGAGGCGATCGCGCGGGAAAATAGGCACCTATCGCTTGGGTGAAAAAAGGGCAGCTGGGTGAAAAAAGGTTGTCTCTTCACGGTGGGCCTTTTAGCTTAACGGGCCGAGTAGGCCTGGCCGACACGATTAACCTCTTTCATGCCATTTATAGGCTCACAGCATGGCCCGTGGGTGGGAACGACATGAACTGTTAACTAACCAAGTCAGGCCGAGCCATCAGTAAATGAGTTGTGCTTTCATGGGCCCGGTCCGTGCTGGGCCGGGCCGCCCATTTGCTCGTCTATACTCCCGGTGCAAAGGATGAGGAGGGTGGTGGCGCCACGGGAGTGACTGCCAAACCGACTACGTGTGAGTGTGATTGCATGTGTGACTTAGAGTCGGCTACTTGGGTGTCTTCGATTGAATAATGAACTGTGGGTATGGCCTGTGGAAGAATTGGCTGGTTAATTCACTACAGGTAGAAACACTACGGGAAAATGCAAATTCACTAAGTACCAGGTACAGGTACATGGCGAAATCCCTTTTATACTCGGCAAACAACACTAAGTTAACCCACTATCGGTGAACGAAGTTCGCCGAGTGTTATTCATCGAACACTCGACAAATAAGTTTACCGAGTATCAAAGTAAGGACCATGACAAGTTTTGTATTTTTCGGGCTTCATTTAATTTTTTAGAATTAAAAAACCATTAAGCTCTACATTGTTGAACGAGTGTCGTAACCTAGATTTTTTAAAATTTCTTTACATTTAATCGTAAAGAACTAAAAATGTACTCAAGAACATATATAAATATTATTTTTCTACAAATTTTGGTTCATTATTTCATGCACTTGTACTTCAAATTGTACCTATTTTGATTTAAATGTTAGAAACACACTTAATGAATTAAAAATAGCAAAGTGACCTTGAAAATAGCCAAAAATTTGCACTATATAATATATGCCGAGTTTTTATTGTACAAAAAGTTTCAAGTCCAAAAATTTAACCCATTGATTTGTTTTCAAACCTAACCTAATCCTACTCTAAACCATAAAACCTTCTCGTAGAATCTTTGGGTACTAAATATCATATGTGACAACTTTCTCAAAATATTTTAAAATGTTTATCACATCATATAAATATCATATCATAATACCATAATAAAGTATCATGTTTTTCAGACTTCAATTGATTTTTTAGAACTAAAAAATTGTTAAGCTCCACGTTGCCGATCGAGTGTCGCAACATAGATTTTTCATATTTTCTATACAATTAGTGGTGAAGGACTAAAAATGGACTCAAGAACATGAATATGATTTTTATACAATTTTTGATTCATTATTTCATGCACGTAAAGTTCAAATTTGACCTATTTCGATTTAAATCACACAAACACACTTAATGAAATAAAAATACTAAATGACCAAAAAATGTGAACTTCATACATTGAAAAATATATCTTGTACTTTGAGTGTAGAAAATTTCGATGTTCAAACAAAGTTGAAAATACCATATGGACGCAAAATAGGTTTTCACATGAAATGATGGGTACCAAGACTTTATCGAGAGTTTTTCGAAAAAAACACTCAGAAAAGTATATGGTTTGTCGAGTGCCGCACTTAGGCACTTGGCAAACGAGTCCACCGGACATGTGGCAAGGCCTTTTGAGCCACCAGAATAGGATGTTTACCGAGTGTCTATTAATGGCACTCAACAAAGTATGACACCAGACACATGGCACTTTCGGCACTCGGCTAGGGTTTTTCAAGTGTCCATTAGTGGCACTCAGCAAAGTAAGTCACCGTCGTGGACTTCATTTGTATTTTTTGTCATTTATTCGCCGAGTGTTATGGTGTTTGCCGAGTATATTCTCTAGAGGCACTTGACAAATGTTTAATTCCTCGAGAGCTTTTGTCTGCCGAGTGTTTTGCTGTGGCACTTGGCAAACTATAAGCTTTTTCATGTGATCGAGGGACAACACTCGGCGAATTCACTAGCACTTGGCATGCTCCCTGTTTCCTATAGTTATAACCTTTATCAATGAATTATCTATTTTTCGACATGACTAATTTATTAGACTCTATTACAACCTTAAACACGTCCTTACCTAGGACGGAACTAGGATTGAAAACAGATTAGATTCGGATAGATGGTGTTTATACCATATCCTATACCATTTTTGTACCGTGGATTCAGATTCGGTGCAGATGTTAAACGAATACGAATACAAAACAAATTATTTCGGATATCAAAATCAGCGCGGAGTCAGAGCGGATTCAGGTCAGAAATGGATTAAAACTATTGGATAATATAACAATACATGTTTGATGGTTGTACATACAAATACTATTTGGTAATTATGTCATATATATAATAAGTAATGTATTATTCGTTTCAAAACTCTATGTTGCAAACAAGTTAAGGTTAATATGTTCATTTGCCTTATGTAACAAATATTGTGGTATCAATAATATAAAAGAACAAATACATTTATTCTTGCCACTTCTTGTTTAAGATGCTTTTTTTAGCTTTCACCCCCCTCTAGTCGCCATTCTGATCCCACAGTTCAGTTTTCTGCCAAGCATGTGCTGCTCAATAGAAAAATGGAACATCTACACGTTCAGGCAAGAAGTTACATCTAATTAACCAGAACAAAATCGGTGAAGAGAACTCTGCTTATGCACTAAAATGAAAAAAATCAACCAGATCTGATTAGGGACATTTGATCATATGCATGTAGATCTGGTTATCACCACTAGGGAATACATCATCTTCGAAATCGAGCTACAGCCAAGGGGTGACGTTGTATCCAAGGATCACCACCGAGGGACGCGTCGTTGCCTAGGGAATGAAGATGCTATCGCTGGCTACGGACAATGACGCTGCCACCACCACCGAGGGTCGCCACTGCTTGGGTCATTGTAGCCACTGGCTCTTCACTCTTGGCTCTTGCTGCCTTCATTCATCCGGTGAACACCTCGCTACCGACGTGCTTGGCTGCTCACTGTTTGGATGAACCTATAGTTGGCAGCGGTCACCAGTGCAACAACACATCCACGGCTTCGTCTCTCCCTCAACGCGCTTGACACTTTCACAACCTAGGCTTAAAAAAATATATTAGGCTGGCCCAAAGAAAATTTGGATTATCCAATTTTTTCTTGTTTGGATAATCCACATCGATTACCAGATAATTCAAATCCACCATATTATACTGATATCATATCCGTATTTCACTACTACAAATCGTAACTGTAGTGCTGTTGGACAAAAATGCTGTAGTGGCAGGCTATTAGAGGTCCGCCACTAAAGTGGTATCAGCCACCACCACGCCACCACCCGCCACTACTAGTGGCGGTCGGTGCTGGCGTCAGCGTCGACCGCCACTACTAGTGCCTACACTAGTGGTGGGTCAGAAAACGGCTCATCACTGCTATGCTGACCGCCACTAATGTGATGATGACATCACAGGCGACCCCCACTACTATTCTGGCTATAAATACACACCTTCTTCCTCTCGAGCCCGAGGATACAGGAGTTCATGATTTGGTCCGTAGAATGGCGACAAAAATGTAGAAAGTGGAGGGGGAGGCTTTGTTTTCATTTCTTTTCAAGGATTTCGTTCTTGGAGGTAAATCCATGCCGAATATCACATTTATTTTGTCTTTAATTAGGTATATAATGAGTTATTAGCGTTTTACTAATCTTGGGTTTATGAATAGAAATTTTCAAATATTGTTCCATTTATAGTGTTTCAATTTCTCCCAAATAAACAAATATGAACCTCCTCACAATTATTCATCACTTGTATATATTTTTACGTCATTTTAATCTCTTTTTTTAATTTGATTTATGATTATATAGATCTAGATTTATGTTGTTTGGAGAGAGAAACCAATGTAGTTAATTTATTTAATATTTTTTATTATACTTAATACTATTACTCCTTTATAATTAACAAGGTTTACATAGTTTCAATTAAAACATTTTAATTAATGTTCTTATGAGAGATAAATCAATATCTTTTTGATTTTTAAATTACTAAAATTAACAATAATGAATTTATTAATACTTTTTTAAAATAATATGTTTTAGATGGAGCACAGTCCTGGATGTACTCGTCCAACGACGGAGATGTTGTGGCATATTTTAACCGAGTAACTGAATTTACTGAAGCTGCCACACAATATGCTTCCCGTCAGAGTGAAGCGGCAATATATTGTCCTTGTAAAGTTTATAAGAACGAAGCGATCCGTGTTCAGATCGTGAAACCATACGATTTCACTTGTCAAAAAATGGATTCGTGAAGAACAACTATATATGGACGAAACACGGTGAGATGGGTGAAAACCCTCCTAACGATTTTGATGTGTCGCAAGATGCTCATCAACATAGAAGAGACTATGATCATACATCCGACATAACACATGATGTTGATCAACATGATGATGATGACGCCTTTGATGTGGAGGAACTGATGTGAAATGTTGCACCTGAGGTGCTATTGCAGAGAACTACAACGAAAGGCTACGATAACTTTGAAGCACTTGACAAAGCATGGAAAATCTTCTTTACGAGGAATGTCACGGTTGTGATAAGCAGTATATTGTGTTGTACACAACTCTTGAGCTTATGAAACTGATGGCCAGCAATGGATGGTCCGACACTAGTTTTTTAGATCTTTTGCAGCTCCTAAAAAAGGTTTTGCCGAAACCCAAAGGTCTGCCATCTGATATGTACCAAGCAAAAAATATGATTTGTCCGTTGACTTTGGGCGTTCAGAAGATTCATGCATGCCCGAACCATTGTATCCTATATCGAAAAGAATATGAATTGTTAGAGAGTTGTTCGCAATGCAACACAAGTCGATAAAAACGTGCAAATGACTGTGTGGAGGACTACAATGACCACCGGAAGAAGAAAAAGCGGTTACAGAAGAGGAAGAGGAATGTTATTGCAGACTAGCACAGATATAAGATGGAGTGGAAAGTTCCAGCCTTAGTAATGTGGTACCTACCAGTGATTGATCGCTTGAAACATATATTCTCTAATCCCAGAGATGTTGAACTATTAATCTAGCATTTTGCTCCGCAAAAGAAGGACGAAAAACTTCGGCACCCTGTGGATGCTAGGCAGTGGAAATCATTTGACCTGGCCCATCCAGACTTCTCGGAGGATCCCATAAATATCAGGATGGGACTTAGCACGAATGGAATGAATCCCTTCGGTGAGATGAGGAACCCACACAGTACGTGGCCGGTCTTTTTGTGCTTGTTCAACATTCCATCATGGTTGTTCCATAAAAGAAAGTACCTTATGCTCACTACTCTAATTTCTGGTCCAAAACAACCTAGCAATGGCATTGATGTTTTTCTAGAACCTTTGATGGAGGATATGAAACGTCTATGGGAACATGGTGTACGTGTGTGGGATGAACGCAAGAAATAGCACTTCAATCTAAGAGCCATGATCTTTTGCACCATAGCTGACAACCCGGGGCGTATGTCCCTAACAGGACATGTTAAAGGAAAGACGACATGTGTACTGTGTGTGGACCAGACATAATCTGTGTGTCTTCCATCATTCACACCGCATATTTTTACCAAGAAACCACAAATATCGAAGAAATAGGAAACATTTCGACGGTACAATCGAGCTTGGGCAGCCGCCACAACATCGAGACGGAAAATTTCTTTTCGAAATGGTGAAAAATATCAAAGTTTTTTTGGAAAGAAGAGGAAGAAATATGAAAAAATTTTGATACACTGCACGTTGAAAAGAATGTCTTTGAAAGCACCATCGGTATTTTGTTAGACATACCGGGAAAGTCAAAATATGGACTCAAAATACGAATGGACCTTCAAACTCTTGGAATTGGAGAAACCGACGAAGAGATGATGATAAATAAATTGTCTTACGGTCCATTGAGCATGGTTAAAACATGGCAAGCGTATGAGATCAATGGTTTCACATTCTATACCAAAGCAAAGGATAAAAAGAGTCAGTGCCAAAATTGTGGTGTCAGAGAAGATGGAGAAGATATCACTGGACAAAAAATGCTTACTATGGATACATCGAAGAAATATGGGAACTTAACTACGAGAACTCTATAGAAATCCCTGTATTTAAGAGCTAGTGGGTCAGACATCCAGAAGGTGTGGAGGTGGATGATTATGGGTTTACGATAGTTGACCTTAATAAGGTGGGTTATAAATATGACCCTTGGATACTCGCTCAATCCGTGGCACAAGTATTTTACATACTTGGTCCTAAAGACGAGAAGAAATACATCGTTGCTCTAGGAAAACAAAGAATTGTTGGAGTTGATGGAGTCGAGGATGAAGAAGAATACAATCAGTTTGATGAGGTGTCGTTCTTCGTTGACATAACAAGGATCAATGTGGTTGAAGCAAAACTGTCATTTGACAGTGTGATTCCTTATCTACGTACCGATGGCGATGGAAAATTAGTGCAAGGCTAGGTCATTTATGTTTAGTTTAAGAGATTGTCCGTATTTATAAAATCATTTATGTCATTTGGCAGTTTCATTTATGTTTAAGATATTTGTAATATATGTTTTTATTTATGTCATTAATGTGTATAGCACTAGCACGCCACCAGTGTCATTTTGTTTAAGATATTGGTAATATATGTTATTATTTAATTATTGGTAATATATGTCTAATATAATAAAAAAATTTATTAAGAATAATAATAATAATAACCAAGTAGAAAATATATATTGAAACCTTTTATTTAATTATTGGTAATATTTGATTTTACTAAATAAAAATACACCTTAGAGTTGCAGTGGCGGTCAGGTGACGTCATGTAACATCCCAAAGAATTAAAAGTAAATAAAATAAAGAAAATGGATTTTCTGGAATATAAAGGATTTATTTAATTAGAGAAAATACTAAAAGAACCCTATTAAAGCCAAACAAGGGAAAATACTTCAAATTTTAACTTGGAAAATTTATGGTGGAATCTATAGGCTAAGAAATAATTTTAGGAATTTTTACAAATTTTTATCCACACTGATTCAACCCACAATCAAATTAATGAATTACTAGATTTATTTTAATTGAAAAATACATTTAAAATCTTATTGGGCTGCCAACCCCCAATCTGCCTCAAACCCGGCCCATCCTAACGACGCGCCACTGCCAGGTGGGGCCCGCCTGTCGGCGCATGCCCCCTCTCTCTTCTCCCGCGCCTGCGTCAGCTTGGCTCACCCGTCAGCCACTCCCCCTCGCCTTCGGTCCCTAGCAGCTGTGGCCCGCCTGTCGGCGTTGTTGGCTGTGCACTCGGCCACTGACAGTTGGGGGTCACCTGTCAGGTTCATCTTTTTCGTTGGAAGGTGATCACCCCCCTTCCATACCGGCGACCACTTTCTGTTTTCTCGCTGTCGGCCACCCCTATTCGCCGGGTTCCACCTCAGACTTCCTTCCTCCGACCCCGGCGATCTCTTTCCCTTCTTAGCCGACGCATATTCTCGTATGTGGAAGCTTGGCCATGAGATTGGAAACCCTCGCCGGAAAATGGGGAAACCCTCGGTTCCCTTCCGTTTGGCCACCGCCGCCGACCCTATTTAACCCCCTTCGAGCCACCGCACACCGCCCACACCCCGTAGCCCAAGCCAGTGCATTCCAGAGCACCGCCGCCCACCTTTCGACCTTCACCTCTGCTTCGCCTCCGGCCGCCGCTCGCCGCCGACACAAGCCACCACTGTCCATGCCACCACCACCGTCGAGACCGTCGTCGACCGCCCATCCTCGGCCACATCTCCGTTGGCCGTGAGGACCACCGGATCGCCATCACCGTCGTCAACCCGAAGCCCTTCTTCGTCTACCCTCGCCGCCGGTCACCGTCAGTCGCCCGCCATCGCCATCTCCGGTACCATCACACTCCCCTTGCTCCCCTCGTTCCATTTCCGCTGGTAGCTAGACCCCTAGGCACTCGTCGTCGTCGTCGTCGCTGCGCCCGAACCCGCTGGCGCTGGGGACAAAGGGGGCAAAGTACCCCTTACGCGCGTGCCGTTCCGGACGGCACCCTGTCCGCGCGATCATGATCGAAGGGCTAAGATTAAATCCCGTCGGGATTTAATCCTGGCCCTTGATCTAGTCAAAGTGGTACGGGGCCATATGGGCCATCCGTGACCACTCGAACCCTCCCGCCTCGCGCCTGGCCCTTGGATCTTGATCGAACGGCTCAGGGCGATCGGGTCCACGTGCACAGTACAACGGTTCACCGTGGGCCTGGCTCATCGTGGACCAG
The DNA here is from genome assembly GCA_019279435.1 of Zizania palustris. Lineage (NCBI taxonomy): Eukaryota > Viridiplantae > Streptophyta > Magnoliopsida > Poales > Poaceae > Zizania > Zizania palustris. The sequence continues at coordinate 85,202,094 of JAAALK010000079.1, forward strand.
AACTCATTTTCTGTTTAAAATTAAAATTCAGAAATTGATTTAATCTTTGAAAATTAATAACTTGTTCATTTTAACTCCAAATTTCACCATTCAAATTTTGTTAAATTCCTCTTTTATTATCTACAGATTTATGCCATAAAAATAGTATGTTACTTTGGAACAAAATATTCTTATTAAATAAATGAATAAAATCCCTTTAGGAATAAAATTCATAACTCAATAAATAAATCGGGAAAATCCCTAAAATTTAATCCTTAATATTTTTCAGCATGACATCAGAATAAAAAGGATTAATTCCACTTATGTAAAACCATAAACTTGTATGTTTATACTTTGTGCTATTTTGATTGTTTATTGAATGCTATGTTTAATTTTTCCGTATCGAGAAGACTACGAGATCGTCGAGGAGCCGGAGTTTTACCTCGAGGTTCCACCTTCACCATTTTCTGAGCAAGGCAAGTCACAACCCCCATTTTGATCATAATTGAGCCCATGTTTTATTTAAATATCGCTATAACCCATAGGATATAAATGCATTAGTCTAATATCAAGCCCTACATTATATTTATTAGATCCCCATCCTTGTGTGTACACCCAAGCCATGCTTATTGAGCCTACACTCCTTGTCACTCTACAATATTATAATAGCTAGTGTCCAATGTATCGACACAACTGCTATATGATAAAAGAATGAGTCGTAGATAGTTGGATTCTGCTATATGAATTTCCCTGTTATTCTCGTCTCTGGATTCTATTGGAGTTGGCTATGTTATAAGTATGGTGGGTTCCGGGTGCAAGCTAGGGCATTGGTTGGTCGCACCCAGGGCACTATAAGGACCGGTCTGCAGGATCTGTTGCAAAGCACTTCCGTACTAACCACAAGTCTAACGGGTAAGTCCTAATCAGAAGTATGGAACAAACTGACTCGATGCACCATAGTGGAGGGGGCAAGGGGCAACCTGCGGGTTACTTGTACCGACGTGGCTCAAGGGGGTATGGTGTTGGCTCGACGCGTCGGGGCACAATATGAAACCCATAATAGGGTGCTGTCGAGTTGGAGCGTTCCATATGGAAGGTTTTGGCACGAGTTCCCATGCTATGGTTCATCTCGTTACACTTTGGTGTATGGGATGAGTGCGTGCCTTGTGGGTACAGTGGTACACCTCTGATCAGAGTATGTAATCTTTTCGAAAAGCCGAGCCCACGGCCATTGGCAGGTTGTGTGACTTCTCGTAGTTAGTTTACAATTGTTTGAATGTTTGAGTTATTCATGGCATGTAAGGACTGATGAGCGAGGGTGGGCTGACTATACCCCTCGAGTTAGAAGATGATGCATACACATGTTTACATTTCTGTATTAATAAATTGATCACATTTAATTGCTTTACAAATATGCTTTTCCACAAAACTAGCCACTACATTCCTTGTTATTACTCTGCATTATATTTGCATCCAGTGGCTTGCTGAGTACGATTGTACTCACCCCCGTTGACTTACACCACTAGAGCCCGTCTACTACGAGGAGGATGAAGGTCTGGAGTAGCGACCCAGTTAAGGCGAGACTGGAAGGAGGCGTTCATCTAGGACCCTTGTTTTATTAGTTTCTCTTTTAATTTAACACTTTTGTACTAATATGGTCTACGAACCATGAATGCTTGTCGTATTGTACGTGGTCGTGTGATGAACGTCTTGTTTTATTGATTTTCTATGGAATTTCAATAAAGGTCCGGATTTATCAAATCTGGGCGTTACAAGATGGTATCAGAGCCGACTTGACTGTAGGAAGCCAAACAGACCTTACCTTAGGACTTATATTAACCGTATTTTCTTACAAACTACTTACTACCTCATCTTCTGGAGTTTTTTACACCAAAAATTTCTCTCTTTTGTAGATGCCGGTTCATACCAAGAGTGGGACTCTCCGCGATGAGGCTGGATTCATCCGTGAGCTTCACATGCTCGTTAGTTTCCTTGTGTTTGAGCACGAGCCGATGTTCCACGGAGTCTTCCCCGACGAGAACGAGAGCTACTGCGAGGTCACCATCGTCATCTGCCCTTCCACACAAACGGCCCACACTTACCGGGCCGGAGGACCCACCTTCTTGGTGGCCAGTCAGCGCACTGCTCTTCAGGCCCTCTCCGAGCTCCGGGTGATCTACAACAGCCAGCTCTACGACACGGACTACCGCTTCATGCCTATGCGCACTCCGGGGAGTCCATACAGCGTCTACATCAGCACCCTCTCTTAGCGCAACTCCGCCATCGCCCGCACCATGAGACTTTTGGAGGCTATGGACAATCTTCACACCGAGGCCGTCCTCGACGCAGATAGTCAGCACGACACCATCAACTTCTACCGCCATTCATCAGAGAGCCTGAACCGCGAGAACGCTGATCTCCGTCGCCAGGTTCAGCAGGACCACCACTTGACCACCGAGGTGGAGGAGTTGAGGCGTCAGAACGAGCTGCTACGCCAGAGTGTCACCGACACGACTCAGCTACGCCACCAGATCTGAGAGCTGCAGAAGGACCTAGAGGAGGTCGCTCCTCTTCCGCCTCGCAAGCGAAAGTCTCTCCAGATCCCCACAGTTAGGCCCAAGAGGATCTCCCGCAGTGCCCCTCCCGCCGGGCCATCCAGCTCCACTACCCCTGCACCGACCCTCTCCGCCGAGCCCGTGATCGACTCGTCCCCCGAGCTGCCTTAGACGTAGTTTTTACGGTTGATTGTTTTCCTTTTTGGTTGCTTGGATTGTATTGCCACTCATGTCAAATATAAGGCATGGGTGAAGACTAAATAAGGAATCTATATGTAATAGTCTTAGTTCAAAACTTTTTGGAAATAAAACTTAGTCCCGTTCCCCCTAAATATATGTCTGTTTAGGAAAACTTAGGGAACATCAGTTGTACGCCAAGTACAACAAGTGTAAATTTTGGACGGCGGAAGTGAAGTTCCTAGGACACATTATCTCTGCATAAGGGATCATGGTAGACCCTGCCACCGTGGAAGCAGTTACCGATTGGCTGCCACCCACCAACGTATCTGAGGTACGGAGTTTCCTGGGCTTAGCAGGATACTACCGACGATTTATTGAGAATTTCTCCAAGATAGCCAAGCCTATGATCAAGCTATTGTAGAAAGGAGAGAAGTTTGAATGGACTCCTGAATGCGAGGAAAGTTTTTGGACCCTCAAGACACGGCTAGTGTCAGCACCCATACTGACCCTACCGGATATAAGGAAGGACTTCCATGTCTATTGCGACACATCTCGCCAGGGTTTGGGATGTGTTCTTATGCAGGACAGGAAAGTTGTCTCGTATGCCTCTTGGCAATTGAGACCCCATGAGCTAAACTGCCCTACACACGACCTAGAATTGGCCGCTGTAGTGCACGCCCTGAAGATATGGAGGCACTATTTGGTTGGAAACCGGTGCGAAGTTTTTATGGACCACAAGAGTTTGAAGTATATCTTCACGCAGCCGGATCTCAACCTTAGGTAAAGGCGATGGCTAGAATTGATAAAGGACTACGACCTAGGCATTTACTACCATCCTGGCAAAGCAAACGTGGTAGCTGATGCATTAAGTCGTAAAGGATATTGTACCGCCATCGTGATTTAGGATCACGCGCCTTTGTTATATAAGGAGATGGAAAGGTTAAACCTCGGGATAACCACAGGAGCCTACCTAGCCACCCTCAAGGCCCGGCCAGTCCAGTTCGAGCAGATCCGTGAAGCTCAGTCGGAAGACCTGGACATAGCCACAATTAAGAAGAACATGAGGCAGGGCAAGGCCCCAGGATTTTCAGAAGACGAGAATGGCACCGTATGGTTCGGAACCAAGATCCGTGTGCCCAATAAACCGGAGATAAAGACCCTTATTCTAAGGGAAGCCCATGACACTCTGTACTCCATCCACCCCAGGAGTACAAAGATGTACCAGGACCTGAAGGAACGATATTGGTGGGTTAGCATGAAGAAAGAGATTGCTCAGTTCGTCACAGAGTGTGACACCTGCTGACGAGTAAAGGCAGAGCACCAGAGACCAGCGGGGCTGTTACAGCCACTTAAAGTGCCTGAATGGAAATGGGAAGAGATCGGTATGGACTTCATCACTGGACTCCCAAAGACCCAAGTTGGTTATGATTCCATATGGGTAATCATTGATCGGCTAACGAAGGTAGCCCACTTAATAGCCGTCAAGACGACCTTTAGTGGCCCTAAACTAGCAGAGTTGTATATGGCCTACATAGTATGCCTCCATGGTGTACCTAAGAAGATAGTCTACGATAGAGGAAGTCAGTTCACGTCTCGGTTCTGGAAAAACCTTCAAGAGGAAATGGGAACAAGACTAAACTTCAGCACAGCATACCACCCTCAGACGGATGGACAAACTGAGAGGGTGAATCAGATATTGGAGGATATGCTCCGAGCATGTGCATTGGACTTTGGAGGAACTTGGGAAAAAAGTTTGTCGTACGCCAATTTTTCGTACAATAACAGCTATCAAGCCAGCCTTCAGATGTCTCCATTCGAAGCTCTATATGGACGCAAGTGCAGAACGCCTCTACTTTGGGATCAAACCGGTGAATCCAAAGTTTTTGGAACGGACATCCTTCGGGAAGCTAAAGAGAAAGTGTGTATCATCCGAGACAGACTCAAGACAGCCCAATCTCGACAGAAGAGCTATGCGGACAATCGCCGTCGAGATTTAGCCTTTGAATAGGGAGATCATGTTTCCCTCCGAGTTACTCCCCTCCATGGCACTCAACGGTTTAACATGAGAGGAAAGTTAGCACCTCGGCATGTTGGACCTTTTCCCATTATCCGACGTCAAGGCGAGGTCGCTTATCAGTTAGAGATACCACCCTCATTGGCTGGGGTACATGATGTGTTTCACGTATCGCAGCTAAAGAAGTGTCTTCGAGTCCCAACAGAGCAAGTTGACCTTCAGCAATTGAATATACAAGAGGATCTGACCTATGTTGAGAAGCCCGTCAGAATCTTGGAAGTCAAGGAAAGGACCACCAGGAGTCACGTCATCCGCTTCTGTAAAGTTCAGTGGAGCAATCATCCCATAGAGGAAGCTACATGGGAAAAAGAGGAGGAACTAAAAGCACAACATCCAGAGTTATTCGAGGATTGATCCGAATCTCGAGGACGAGATTCTCTGTAAGGGGGATAGGATTGTAACATCCCAAAGAATTAAAAGTAAATAAAATAAAGAAAATGGATTTTCTGGAATATAAAGGATTTATTTAATTAGAGAAAATACTAAAAGAACCCTATTAAAGCAAAACAAGGGAAAATACTTCAAATTTTAACTTCGAAAATTTATGGTGGAATCTAGAGGCCAAGACATAATTTTAGGAATTTTTACAAATTTTTATCCACGGTGATTCAACCCTTAATCAAATTAATGAATTACTAGAATTATTTTAATTGAAAATACATTTAAAATCCTATTGGGCCGCCAACCCCCAATCTGCCTCAAACCCGGCCCAACCCAACGCTGCGCCACTGCCAGGTGAGGCCCGCCTGTTGGCGCACGCCCCCTCTCTCTTCTCCCGCGCCCGCGTCAGCTTGGCCCACCCGTCAGCCACTCCCCCTCGCCTTCGGTCCCTGGCAGCTGTGGCCCGCCTTTCGGCGCTGTTGGCTGCGCACTCAGCCACTAACAGGTGGGGGTCACCTGTCAGGTTCATCTTCTTCGTTGGAAGGTGATCACCCCCCTTCCATACCGGTGACCACTTTCTGTTTTCTCGCTGCTAGCCGCCCCTATTCGCTGGGATCCGCCTCAGACTTCCTTCCTATGACCCCGGTGATCTCTTTCCCTTCTTAGCCGACGCGTATTCTCATATGTGGAATCTTGGCCGTGAGATTGGAAACCCTCGCTGGAAAATAGGGAAACCCTCGGTTCCCTTCCGTTTGGCAGCCGCCGATGACCCTATTTAACCCCCTTCGAGCCACCGCACTCCGCCCACACCCCATAGCCCAAGCTAGTGCATTCCAGAGCGCCGCCGCCCACTTTTCGGCCTTCACCTCTGCTTCGCCTCTGGCCGCCGCTCGCCGCCGACACAAGCCGCCACTGTCCATGCCACCACCACCGTCGAGACCATCGTGGACCGCCCATCCTCAGCCACGTCTCCGTTGGCCGTGAGGACCATCGGATCGCCATCGCCGTCATCGACCCGAAGCCCTCCTTCGTCTACCCTCGCTGCCGGTCATCGTCAGTCGCCCACCATCGCCATCTCCGGTACCATCACACTCCCCTTGCTCCCCTCGTTCCATTTCTACAGGTAGCTAGACCCCTAGGCGCTCGCCGTCACCGTCGCCGCCGCGCCCAAAACCGCTTGCGCTGTGGACAAAGGGGCAAAGTACCCCTTACGCGTGTGCCGTGCCGGACGACACCCTATCCACGCGATCATGATCGAAGGGCTAAGATTAAATCCCTTCGGGATTTAATCCTGGCCCTTGATCTGGTCAAAGCGGTACGGGGCCATCTGGGTCGTCCATGACCAATCGAACCCTCCCGCCTCGCGCCTGGCCTTTGGATCTTGATCGAATGGCTCAGGGCGATCGGTTCCACGAGCACAGTACAACAGTTCACCATGGGCCTGGCTCACCATGGACCAGAACTCATTTTCTGTTTAAAATTAAAATTCAGAAATTGATTTAAACTTTGAAAATCCATAACTTGCTCATTTTAACTCCAAATTTCACCATTCAAATTTTGTTAAATTCCTCTTTTTATTCTCTACAGATTTATGCCATAAAAACAGTATGTTACTTTGTAACAAAATATTCTTATTAAATAAATGAATAAAATATGTTTAGGAATAAAATTCATAACTCAATAAATAAATCAGGAAAATCCCTAAAATTTAATCCTTAATATTTTTCAGCATAACATCAGAATAAAAATAATTAATTCCCCTTATGTAAAACCATAAACTTGTATGTTTATACTTTGTGCTATTTTGATTGTTTATTGAATGCTATGTTTAATTTTTCCGTATCGAGAAGACTACAAGATCGTCGAGGAGCCGAAGTTTTACCCTGAGGTTCCACCTTCACCATTTGCTGAGAAAGGCAAGTCACAACCCCCATTTTGATCATAATTGAGCCCATGTTTTAATTAAATATCGCTATAACCCATAGGATATAAATGCATTAGTCTAATATCAAGCCCTACATTATATTTATTAGATCCCCATCCTTGTGTGTACACCCAAGCCATGCTTATTAAATTCCCTGTTATTCTCGTCTCTGGATTCTGTTGTAGTTGGCTATGTTATAAGTATGGTGGGTTCCGAGTGCAAGCTAGGGAATTGGTTGGTCGCACCCGGGGCACTATAAGGACTGGTCTGTGGGATCTGTTGCAAAGAACTTCCGTACTAACCACAAGTCTAATGGGTAAGTCCTAATCGAAAGTATGGAACAAACCGACTCGATGCACCATAGTGGAGGGGGCAAGGGGCAACCTGCGGGTGACTTGTACCGACGTGGCTCTAGGGGGGTATGATGTTGGCTCGATGCGTCGGGGCACCATATGAAACCCATAAGAGGGTGCTGTCAGGTTGGAGCATTCCATATGGAAGGTTTTGGCACGAGTTTCCGTGGTATGGGTCATCTCGTTACACTTTGGTGTATGGGATGAGTGTGTGCCTTGTGTGTATAGTGGTACACCTCTAATCAGAGTATGTAATCTTTTCAAAAAGCCGAGCCCACGGTCAAGTGCGGGTTGTGTGACTTCTCGCAGTTAGTTTACAATTGTTTGAATGTTTGAGTTATTCATGGCATGTAAGGACTGATGAGCGAGGGTGGGCTGACTGTACCCCTTTAGTTAGAAGATGATGCATACACATGTTTACATTTCTGTATTAATAAATTGATCATATTTAATTGCTTTACAAATATGCTTTTCCGCAAAATTAGCCACTACCTTCCTTGTTATTACTCTGCATTATATTTGCATCCGGTGGCTTGCTGAGTACGATTGTACTCACCCTCATTGACTTACACCACTAGCGCCCGTCTACTATGAGGAGGATGAAGGTCTGGAGTAGCGACCCAGTCAAGGCGAGACTGGAGGAGGCGTTCATCTAGGACCCTTATTTTATTAGTTTCTCTTTTAATTTAACACTTTTATACTAATATGGTCTACGAACCATGAATGCTTGTCATATTGTACGTGGTCGTGTGATAAACATCTTGTTTTATTGATTTTCTATGGAATTTCAATAAAGGTCCGGATTTATTAAATCTGGGCGTTACACGTCAGTGGCCCGCCGCTACTAAATCGGACGTCAGTGGCGGGCGGGTTAGAAGTGGCGGGCTTGTGACATCACGGCTGCCACTACTAAGAGAAATAGCAGTGGCGGGCAAGATGACGTCAACTTGCCCGCCACTTCTAATACCCCTATATATACTTTTCACTTCCCGCCATCCGAAAACCTAGTTTCATTTCTAAATCCTACACTCCCGCGTCGCCGCCCTCCGCCCATCGCCGCCGTCCCGGAGCACTTCGCCGCCGCCCTCCTCTCGTCGCCACCCCCGGAGTACGTGGCCACCTTCTCGGAGCCTGTCGCCGCACCTGAGCCCGTCGCCGCCCCCGAGCCCGTCGCCACAGAGGTCGTCTATGTCCCCGTCGCCGCCACCCCCAGAGTACGCGGCCGCGTCTCAGAGCCCGTCGCTGCCCCGGAGCCCGTCGCCATCCCAGAGCCCATCACCGCCGTCCCCGGAGTTCGTTGCCTCGAAGGCCGTCCTCATCCCCATTGTCGCTGTCCCTGTCGACGCTGCCCCCGGAGCCCGCTGTCGCCACCGGAGCCCATCACCACCACTGGTATGACACTGGGAACCTTAAATTGCCTTGCTCACTCTGAATACAAACATGAGAACGTTTTGGACAACGGTATGTACCACATGTACCACTATTACTGTTGTCACTTCTTCCACGAGTACCACATGTACCACGTAGTTGACAAAATAGTTGACAAAAAATGTGCCACAGATGGAACAATGTAGAGAAAGAGGATGTTGCTACTAAGGCAATGCAACATATTCATATGTGAACAACATTTTAACCAAGCAAGGAAGTAAAAAGATAAATATTTCACTAATTTGTGCATTTTCGTCCACAATTTTAGTGCGGTTAACATAACACATACAGTAATAACCATGTTCATTTATAAATTCTAAGGGGTGGGATGTGGAGGTGGCGGTGGGGGAATCAAAATTCAGAAGTACTGCACATATTAAATAAAAAAATACAACACAATCACATGAAAAGTTTATCACAACCATACGTTCGATATAATGCTGAGATGTTGCTGCTTAATTTTCCTCTTGATCTGTGATGGGCAAAATTCAAGGTTGCGGTTAACATCACAGTTTTGTTAATAGAAGAATGTTTTGCAACAAAATTTTATTCTTAATAATAAATATATATTTAGAATATGATATTTATTTAACACACTTGGGCACAACTATTTTCGTTAACTTATTTTATTTCAATTGTTAAAACCTACTATTGACAAGTTTTTAATCCTTATTTTTGACCCATAAATTTTGGATGCTAAAATTGGTGTTCTTATAATGCAGAGATTGCAAGTGTGCTAAATCCCATTGATTTGTCTACCATTGCATCAAACATCAAGCACCATATAGAATTCACACCCTTGTTCTCTCTAGCACACTTTTCACCCCCTAAAAGCTTATCATTCAACTGCTAAAAGTGTTCTTGATACTTTTATAATAAATTGGAATGCAAGTTATAATTATTACAACAGAACAACTGTAAACCAAGCTTAATACTTCTCCATGGAGTTTGTACCGGTCCAGCAAGCTCTTTTGTCAAGCCTCATGTCTTACATTTCAATGAATGTCATGTATGCTATCTTATTATTTTTCTGCATTGTAGGGAACAACTATAACCATAGTGTGTAAGTAATCCTACAAATAAAAACAAATAATCATTCAAAATCATACTTCTACAAAATAAAAGAACCAAACACAATTACTTTTATAATAAAACAACCACCAAGCATGAACAACTTTCCTGTGATTAACGAGGCCTGGGCCTACAACATTCCAAACAAGAGACCATTTTTGTCAGGTTAGTGCAAGCTTCAAAAATGTGTACTTCTCTGAAACTAATCTAAAAATATAGCATCATCTTCATGATATCTATCTCGAACTAAAGACATGAATTGTGCAACGCCCTCCATGTATGTAGCACTTAACAGAGTAGCATTAATACATGACCCATCCATCTACTGAATACAATAACCAAAACCTCTAATTAGCTACAAATTATTATTTCCTTTATGCTGCAAAAAATCAAAGTATTATGAAAATCTACCAAGAGTAAAGAGTAATTTAACATACATGCAATACATAATTCACTCCAATTCACTCAAATTCATTGCAAATCAATCAATTTATGGCACTAACTAAAGTCTAATAGAAGAGAACTAATCCTGATGGTGCCCTTGAACTAAACTCGCAGGGGGCGATCAAGCCGATCATAGCTCCCTTGTTGCGGCCAGCTTCAGCTTTCCACTAATGAGAATCGCCAACTAGGGAATCGAACAGAGAATCGCAAACTAGGGAATCCATGTCGGTGACTTTAGTTTTCACAGCGGTGGCGACGGTGGCTATAGGGAACAACATACCTTCAATTTTCACGGTGGCAGCAGCGACTATAGACCTTCAGATTTCACGAAGGTGGTGGTGGCTACAGGGAACATCAGATTGTTATTTTAATGGGCCCAAACATTTTAACGGTCCTCAATCTATTACTATCAACCAGATTGTTATTTCCAACAAGAATTGACCATTGTCATACTGGCTGAGACTCTTCAAACCAAAGCGGAGGTCTAGTGTTTGAATCCTATGACCACAACTTTTTGGCATTTTTCTGGTGGGAATAGGCATAACACTTCAAAAATTGATAGAAAATTTCAGAATACTTCAAAAATTCATAAATTTAAAAATTCATATTTGAGATTATAAGTTTCATATTTTAGATTCCTTGATTCTGAGAATTCAAAGAAAATTTGAAAAAAAATCAAAATACTTCAAAAAATTTGTATAAAATTCAAAAGTTTCAAAGATTATTCCAACATAAATTTCAAAAATTATTTTAATTCCGATGTTATTGCTTTAATGTTTAAAATATTTGATATCGTTTCCTTATTTATTTTATACAAAAATACTAATACAATATTTAATTTATCTAAAACATGTTGTATAGTTCAACTCCTAGACTACACATTTTTTAAAACCCACTTTTACGACGAAGAGCGTATTCTAACAGGTGGGGTCTACACGGTCAAAATGTATAGTTTCACTTCTATGACGAATTTGTGTTAATTTACATGAAAAATATTTTTACTTCGTCATAGATCGATGTATGAAGTGGCTGACGCCCACATCCAACATCCATGACGAATATGTTATAATCGTCATTAATATACCTTATCCTGGGACCAAAATATGTATCGTCATTCTCAAATTGTCATAGATCAAAGGATTTTAAGGAGTGTTGGTTAACATAGTGTCCATTTCATAAAGGTATATAGATAAATATATGGCAAAATTTTCTACAAGACATCTAAAAACTGTGTTATTTGCCGATGAACATGGTAAAAACATGACTTTGCTAGAGGGAAACCAAAAATTATGAATTTTTGTTGCAGGACACCGCCACCATTATTTTAATATTTTCTGAAAATATTTTTTTGAAATGTCCAAAATTCCCTTACTCCCTCTCTTTTTTTATCCTTAGTTTCTCCTCTCTGCTCCAACTGCAGGCAACGTCGGCGGTGATGAGCAGTGACAACAACGGTGTCGGTGGCTTCAGCAAGCTCACAGGCAAAGTAGTAGCCATAACTCGTGTGTGGTGGAAGTAGAGACGATGGAGTAAATGAGGAGAGAGGAAAAGAGTGGGAGTAAGGGCATTTTAGGCATTTCAAAAAATTTATCTTCAAAAAATATTAAAATAATAGTGACGGTGTCCTGCAGCAAATATTTATAATTTTGGGATGTCCTTTAGCAAACTCACGTTTTTACAATGTCAGTAAATACCACAATTTTTGAATGTCTTGTAGAAAATTTTGCATAAATATATATTTCATCCCGTAGGAGTATATGAGTAGTTAAAAATGATAAAATGGAATTCAATTTCTGATTGCTAATAAAAATTCTATTTCTAAATAAAAAATTTCAATTTTCGCTTTTGTCTGGTAAGTTTTGTTTCCATTTTTCCATGCAACGGATGAAAACATTCTGATCTACAGATTTCTAAATAAAGACCAAGAGTGCTATCTTTATATTAAGAAATGCTCACCATATTTTGATTACACGTATTCTACCATTCGACAAGCCAAGGAGGAGAGCAGGAATCGAGCCATAGAGGGGATTGTAGCTTTCTGATGGTGCTTGTAGGGGGCAGAGGAGGTCATGGCCCAAGCCCATTGGGCCAGCCCAAAGCACAGTTAGAAAGTACGGCATGGTCCGTTAGCAGATGGGCCCAGGGTGGCATGACTTGACATTCGAGCTGTGCTTGGGCCGCCACCCAGGCACGATGGGACGGCACGGGCACGACCCATTTAAAGAAGGCCCGACTAGGCCCGTTAATTAATGTTCACTAATCACATTTATTAATTTCATTTCCATCCAAAAGACATTAGCCATTTAACCGCACATGCAGATGCACTGCAGAGACCACAGTGCACACCCATGCATGGGCCCAATGCATCCAGCTGGTTGGCTTAGGCTGTCACTTCATGACTCATGCAGAAGATCGAGGTGACCGCGCAGGAAAGTAGGCACCTGTCGCTTGGGCAAAAAAAGGGTGGCCAGGTGAAAAAAGGTTATCTCTTCACGATGGGCCTTTTAGCTTAACGGGCCGAGCAGGCCTGGCCAGCATGATTAACCTCTTTCGTGCCGTGTCTAGGCTCACAGCCTAGCCCATGGGCGGGTACGACATGACCCGTTAACTAACTGGGACAGGCCGGGCCATCAGTAAACGGGTTGTGCTTTCTTGGGCCCATTCCGTGTTGGGTCGGGCCACCCATTTGCTAATCTATACTCCCAGTGCAAAGGATGAGGGAGGGTGGTGGCGCCACAGGAGTGACCGCCAAACCAACTACGCGTGAGTGTGATTGTGTGCATGACTTAGAGTCGGCTAGTTGGGTGTCTTCGATTGAAGAATGAATTGTGGATATGACCTGTGGAAGAATGGGTCGGTTAATTCACTATAGGTAGAAACACTACGGGAAAATGCAAATTCACTGAGTATCAGGTACAGGTACTTGGCGAAATCCCTTTTATACTCGGCAAACAACACTAAGTTAACCAACTATCGGTGAACGGAGTTAGCCGAGTGTTATTCATCGGACACTCGACAAATAAGTTTACCGAGTATCAAAGTAGGCACCATGACAAGTATTGTATTTTTTAGGCTTCATTTAATTTTTTAGAATTAAAAAAACATTAAGCTCCAGATTGTTGATCGAGTGTTGTAACCTAGATTTTTCAAAATTTCTTTACATTTAATGGTAAAGAACTAAAAATGTACTTAAGAACATGAATATTATTTTTCTACAAATTTTGGTTCATTATTTCATGCACTTGTACTTCAAATTGTACCTATTTCGATTTAAATGTTAGAAAAACGCTTAATGAATTAAAAATAGCAAAGTGATCTTGAAAATAGCCAAAATTTTGCAGTATATAATATACGACAAATTTTTACTATACAAAAAGTTTCACGTTCAAAAAGTTAACCCATCGATTTGTTTTCAAACCTATCCTAATCCCACTCTAAACCATATAACCTTGTCGTATAATCTTTGGTTTCTAAATATCATATGTGACAACTTTCTCAAAATATTTTCAAATTTTTATCACATCATATAAGTATCATATCATAATACCACAACAGAGTATCATGTTTTTTAGACTTCAATTGATTTTTTAGAACTAAAAAATTGTTAAGCTCTACGTTGCCGATCGAGTGTCGCAACCTAGATTTTTCACATTTTCTATACAATTAGTGGTGAAGGACTAAAAATGGACTCAAAAACATGAATATGATTTCTATACAATTTTTGATTCATTATTTCATGCACTTAAAGTTCAAATTTGACCTATTTCGATTTAAATCACACAAACAAACTTAATGAATATAATGAAAAATAGAAAAATGACAAAAATGTGAACTTCATACATTGAAAAATATATCTTTTACTTTGAGAGTAGAAAATTTCGATGTTCCAACCAAGTTGGAAATACTAGAAAAATTTTCAAGTTCAAACCAAGTTGAAAATACCACTTGGATGCAAAATTGATTTTCACATGAAATGATGGGTACCAAGACTTTATTGAGTGTTTTTTGAAAAAAAAACACTCGGAAAAGTATATGGTTTGTTGAGTGCCGCACATAGGTGCTTGGCAAATAAGTCCACGGGACATATGGCCATTCCTTTAGAGCCACCAGAATAGGATGTTTACCGAGTGTCTATTAGTGGCACTCAGCAAAGTATGACACTAGACACATGGCACTTTCGACACTTGGCTAGGGTTTGTCAAGTGTCCGTTAGTGGCACTCAGCAAAGTAAGTCGTCGTCGCGGACTTCGTTTGTATTTTTTTTGTTGTTTATTCGCCGAGTGTCATGGTGTTTGCCGAGTATATTCTCTAGAGGCATTTGACAAATGTCCAATTCCCCGAGAGCTTTTGTCTGCCGAGTGCTTTCCTGTGGCACTTGGCAAACTATAAGCTTTGTCATGTGCTCGAGGGAAAACACTCGGCGAATTCAGTAGCACTCCTGTAGTTATATCCTTTATCAATGAATTATCTATTTTTCGATATGACTAATTTATTAGACTCTATTACAGCCTTAAACCTGTCCTTACCTAGGACGGAACTAGGGTTGAAAACGGATCGGATTTGGACAGATAGTGTTTATACCATATCCTATACCGTTTTTGTACCATGGATTCAGATTCGGTGTAGATGATAAACGGATGCGAATACGGAACAAATTATTTTGGATATCAAAATCAGTGCGGAGTCAGAGCGGATTCAGGTCAGAAATAGATTAAAACTATTGGATAATATAACAATACATGTTTGATGGTTGTACATACAAATACTATTTGCTTAGTATGTCATATATATATATATATATATATATATAAAGTAATGTATTATTCATTTCAAAACTCTATGTTGCAAACAAGTTAAGGTTAATATGTTCATTTGCCTTCTGTAAAAAATATTGTGGTATCAATAGTATAAAAGAACAAATACATTTATTCTAGCCACTTCTTGTTTAAGATGCTTTTTTCTAGCTTTCTCTCCTCTTTTGTTCAGTTTTCTGCCAAGCATGTGCTGCTCAATAGAAAAATGGAACATCTACACGTTCAGGCAAGAAGTTACATCTAATTAACCAGAATAAAATCAGTGAAGAGAACTCTGCTTATGCACTAAAATGGAAGAAAATCAACCAGATCTGATTAGGGGTATTTGATCATATGCATGTAGATCTGGTTATTGCCACCAGGGAACACACCATCTTCAAAATCGAGCTACAGCCAAGGGGTGATGTTGTATCCGAGGATCACCACCGAGGGACGCCGCTGTTGCCTAGGGAATGAAGATGCTATCGCTGGCTACGGACGATGACACTGCCACCACCACCGAGGGTCGCCACTGCTTGGGTCATTGTCGCCACTGGCTCTTCACTCTTGGCTCTTGCTGCATTCATTCATCTAGTGAACACCTCGTTGCAGACGTGCTTGGCTGCTCACTGTTTGGATGAACCTATAGTTGGCAGCGTTCACCGGTGCAGCAGCACGTCCACGGCTTTGTCTCCCCCTCAACGTGCTTGATGCTTTCACAGCCTGGGCTTATAAAAATATATTAGGCCGGCCCAAAGAAAATTCGGATTATCCAAATTTTGCTTGTTCGGATAATCCGCATCGATTACCGGATAATTCGAATCCACCATATTATACTGATATCATATCCGTAGCCGCAGCCGCATAAAAAAATCCTTATCCGTATTCAAATCTATCGGATTTCAAAAAACTATTGTTGTATCCTGAAACTGACTGGATTCATATGATCAAATAATATCCGCTCCGCTTTCACCCCTGGACAGAACCACTCATAAGATGCTTTTTGATAGTAGAAACATGTTGCATGTTCTTTAGCTACGCGATCTTTTCTGAAGTAAAATTCAGATCTACAGTACCAATATCTTGAATAAAAGCATATGAATTAATACTGGTTGGAGAACCTATTAAAAGGGTATATTATTATTGGTTGAATAAGCAGCACTAATGTGTCATGCCTTTCATCCCGATGAACAACAATGGTTTGAAAACCGGTACCAATGAGAGGTTTTCAATCGATAGAAACATAATGTTCTCTAATAGTTTTGAGTAGGATATAAAGAGTAGTTTGTGCAAGATTAGATAGAAAAAGATATATTCATTAGTTACAATTAGATGATTTATACGATCTAGCTTCTACATGATGACCAACAAATTAATCCGTATAATATTCTACCAATTGGTATACTAAGCACCGTAGTTTTCTCTATAAAACCACATTGAATCTACAAAAACTACTGTTTTAATTACCACTACCATAGTTTGAGTTATGCATGCGTGCGGCACCCGATAGCTACAAACCACCCAGGCATATGCAAGCACACATGACCGTTCTCTAGCACGTGGCCCCACACGTGGACGTTGAAGCCATGGTGGTATTCTGATCGGATGTTCGGTCCCCCAAGAGTTACTTGACATAGCGGAAAATGACGTCTAGATCGACAGAGTAACAAATAATCACAATTTTATAGTTGAAATATATGACATGAATTAGAATTACTTGACATAGACACCTCAGGATGCGCGCGCCTTCTGGACTGTTCCGGTCACCGTGAGCCCTCTATTAAAATTGAAGAACACATACACAAGATTGACACACAATGATTGAACACAGTATGAGAGAATGGATCAGATCTTTATTGATTGAAATGTACATATATTTATAGAGAAGGAATGGACATGAACAGTGCTAAAGGGTGTGTCGCTTGGTGCCAGCGCTGACGGCTGCGGATGCGACGATGCCTAGCGAACGCGTCGCTTCTCTCGGGAGTAGATTAACCGCAACACTCCCCCTTAATCGAATTCATCATAAATATAAATATATGTATTATTCCTTCGAAAACCCTATGGGAAAAATATGAGGAATAATATGTAGAATTATTGCTTTATCATATTCTATGAAGAGTTTATATGAGCAATTATATGTCTTTGATATTTCTTTTAAAACCCTACTTGGGAAAACTAGAAATATGACATATATTTATGTTTAATATTGTCTCATTAAAATTTTGTATGAGAAACCTTGAAGAGGAAAAACTCATAAAAAGAAAAGAGAACAATATGATGCTTTAATAAGGTATGGCGTGAAAGAATTCTCCCCCTAAATCTTATGTGAATATTCCTCCAAAAACCACGTGGGAAAAATAGGAAGGAATATGATATGATATGTTGTTAAAAATCCTTTTAAAACCATGTAGGAAAAATAAGGAGAAAATGATACAATATATGATTTGTACTTATAGTAAAACCTTTCTATGGAAAAGTTTATATACCTTTTATATATTCCTTATAAAAACCCTTTTAGGGAAAAATAGGAATATGGTATATATGATCTTGTGTAGATATTACCTCATCAAAAACTTTTATGAGAAAGTATATAAAACTCATAAAAGAAAATAGTATAATACAATATATGTACAGTTTAAACCTTTAAGGAGATTCTCCCCCTAAGGCTTGCAAAATATGAAATTGTCTACATTTGTGCTATGCAAGCACTATTATCTTGAAAGGTAATAATAGATGATTCAATGGAATCAATAACACAAGACTTGTATGTGATTTATCACTCTGCGATGTCATACATGTTTGCATGATGCTTCATATAATGAAATTATTTCAGAATGATTAGTGGATGTAGCCACTAAAGTTTACTATGTAAACTTCTATGGAATGGTTGTTCCATCATGTAAGAATATAAAACCTTATTTGAGATTTGACTTATGAGGATATGATAAGTAGTCAGTATCTATATATCCAGTCCAATGATATTTAGTTGGATTAACACTATGTCTAGCTAGTAATTTTCTTTGCAATTGCTATATGAGGCCTAATACAATTTGCAAATTACATAAGTGTTCCAACAATGCTGAGATATGGAACCTCCAATCCTTGTATCTCTTCCTAAGGTCTCAATTTATCTTTCTCTAAATGTAGAGATCGAATTACCATAGTTGTTTTCTGGATATATGTGGTTTGGTGTATTAAAATACTCGTGGAAAGGCGTTTAAGTTGTAGACCTAAACAAGATCTGGTTTTGACCAAATCCTTTGTCTCGAATTCCGTCGTTTGAATGATTGTGTGCTTCATCGATATCATTAGTGTCATTAATGATGTCAACATACACAGATATAATGCAATATCCTAGTGAGGATTTCTTGATGAATATATATGGACAATCATATTTATTTGAGTATCCTTTTTATAAGGAACTCATTGAGTCGGTTGTACCAAATTTTATCCGACTGTTTTAAGTCATGTAATGATTTGAGTTTTACAAAATATATGCTGCATTAGTATTTGGATTCAGAATTTTGGATTCTAATGGGAACCTTTATGTCTAAATCAAGTGACTCATAAGGATTTAGTCACTACATCCGTCAATTATTTAGATAGACGATTCTAATACTGCCGAAGGTATAATTTATCGGAAAATGATTTCACTTATTTCTAGAGAGAATGCTTGATTGAAAATAAATTCGAGTCTCTACGTGAACCCTTGTGCTGCGAGCCTCGCCTTATGTCTCACCACATTATGGTTTTCATACCGTTTATAGATGAAAACATATTTGAAACCCACAAGGAAGGTTTTGGAGGTGTATGTATTACTGATGATAATACTTTTTATTTGTGAGGGAGGCTAACTCTGCTTGAATTACCTCTTTTATGTGTTCCAGTCCGAGCGCGTTTTTGCACTTGACCATGGATTTTGGATCTGGACCATTTAGAGGTTTTTAGTAATTGATGCAGAGAATTACATGTCGACAATCGTAGTCTTATGATTATATGTTTCTCCAAACTTGAGATAGATGATGAAATCTCTTACACCTTAGTTCACGGTTTTTGTATTTCCCAGTATGAGGACGTCATGGTGTTCCAATGTCCCAGTATCAGATATTGAGTGCACTGTTGATACGGGAGGTGGATGTGGTTAATCCACTTGGTATTTCTCAATGCTAGGTTGAGTTTGCATTTACTAGTTTAGAATTTTTATACTTTTATTTTCTCGTACATCTACGAGAAGTATCACCCTTAGAATTTGTCTCAATTTATGATTGGACCTTTGATTCAACGGGTTCCTTTATACTTTCAAGAAGCTTCACACTTGTAGGTAACCATACTTCTCCTCTTATCAGTTTGATTAGGGAGCTGAATAGTTTTATTTGGTACCTCTATTCTTTCTGGTATATTCCTAGAAAGGTGATAGTATTTTGTAACATTTCTGTCATTAGTAAATGTATTTAGCAGGTTATTTGCAATATGTTGCAAATTGATGATTTTCTGAATTTTAATTTCAAATTTATGAGTACGTGGATTTGAGGTGTCAATGTAATAATGTCTTTGAACATTATAATTGATTTCCTGGCATTTTTATTGGTAACTTGAATTATCCCCCTAATGCCTGGAAATGTAACTCATTAAATGTAGGCATACTGGGTAATAAATAGATCCTCTTGAGAGAGGTTTGAGAGACATTGTGATTGACGGATATTGGTATCTCAATATAGATCCCAAATTCCCATGTATACCCATTAATGTATGCTATGGTGGTGAGAATGGTGCATTTGTAGTGCAACCAAAACTTACACAAATGGGAAATACTTAGTGAATTTCCACGTATTATTTGTAGAGGGAAGTTCGATATTCAATTAGTTCTAACTGAATCATTTATGCAGCGTGTAAAACTATATGATCCAACATTGAGTTTGTAAATTGCATTTTTATAATGATGGTCTAATAATATGCTTAATCCTCTTTATTAAATATTCTACTTAGCCATTTTAAGTGTGAACATATAGGACAAAATTATTTGAATTCCTAGGGCCTTACAATAATGATTGAAGGCACGCAAGGAAGATTTTGTAATGTTGTCCATTCGAATTGATTGAATTCGATGTTCTAAGTAATGAGTTCACAACCAATAAATTTGGTATAATTGTGGTAAATACATGGTTTATGTGTATAATAGACACATATAAGATCATATAATAGATGAATCTATTAAAACCATAAAATATCAGAATAAACTGATAAATGGTTGTATAATACCATGTATGTCTTCTTGAATGTGTTCAAGAAATTTAAATAGTTTTAGATGAACTTTTATATGATGGCCCTAGAATTATTTTCCCTATCACACATGTGGTGCACATAAAATTTTAATAATTGAGGAAATGCAATATTATTTAAATTATGACCAATAGAATTGCTAGTAATTTTTCGTATCATCCAATGTTAGGATGATCAAGGCAAAAATGTCTAATCTAGAATGCTTTGACATTCTAAAAAATTTATTTGGTATGCAACATGTGGTACGGGTTTGATGAATATGTAGTATAATTATGTAGAAGAGGTGATACTTATTGAAGTATCACTTTATTATATCTGTTATCTTAGATAAAGAGGAGTGTCTCTTTTTTTTGTAGAGGTTTCAATATGGAAACCATTTTAACAGATATTTTTATAACTTAGTGAAGTACGAGTTGAATCTAGATAAATTGTTATCCAAGATAATAACTTGAGTACTCGTAGATATAATAATTATGACATTTATGTGAGCCAACAATTATTACATCGCATCATGCGATTGTTAAAATATTTCCTTGTCTTTTGATGATACTTTAGGAATAATTTGTTTCACTAAGTATATAGTTTGTGGTACCATTGTCCACAAAAAGCGTCTCTTCCTTCATTGTACCAATTCCCGTAGAATCTATATGTAAGAATTTTTGTATGAAAATTCTAGCAAATATATAGAATCTTTGCATATCTATTATGTACCAATGATGTTTATTTGAACCAATTCATGACAATTTCTTGTCTTTAATACTAATTATCCCTTATAAATTGATAGATAGAGAAGTATTTAAATATATATTTGCATGGATCCTAATTAAAGTCTCCATATAGATCATTGGTGGTATGTTCCACGATCATGTTATTATGTTGAGAGATTCTCCCCCTGATGTATAATTTAAGTGGTATTTATATCTTCCTTGTGAGAGTTCGAACCACTTACATCATGTATATGGGAGATGAAGTGTGCTTCATATTTTCTCTCTTTAGTAGTGTGTCCATGTTCCACGGATAAGATACAAATTCACCAATTATTTAGGGTCTTATATTTCTTAGAAGTATGATTATGACTACAGTGTTGTCATATTTGGACTAAGAAATTTGTTATTTGCCTGACTCTACTACTGAGGTTTCAAGTCATAAAACTGAAGTTTTAAGCAAATATTATGAACATGGTTGAACTCATCTATAATTTTAAAGACTAATAGATGGTTATAATAATAGATAGTCATAGAGAAGACTATTGATCTATGTTCATAGCATTGATTAAGAGCAAGCCATATTTTATATGAATTTTGACGCCTATTCAGACTTGAGGTCTAGGTGAATATAGTTCCTTATAATGTATAAGGTCATATATGTATCTAGAATAAGCTAATTGTCTGAATTAAATTCAGTGAGAGCGTTAAAAAAAATCCGTGTGCTGATAGACTCATTATGATGTCCATAGCTAATGTAGGAAAATTGGATTCATTATGAGTGAGATGATCAAACTTTTTTATGACCATTGATCCTACATGTCGATGCATAAATTTGAATATGTGAAAACAAGGAAACTTGAATTCAAACATATTATAATCTCATAAATTTGAAATAACTATAAGAAGTCATTTTACTAATATAGAGTAGACCCTTTGAAAATTCATTTTCTAATTGGATATGCATTTTGAGGAGTAAAAATCCCACAACAATACAGATGTATTACCTTGTGTATGACCAATTTTTTTAAAGAAATGAATTAGGTAATCTCTAAATTAGTGTAAGCCTAATTGAATCCGAATATGAATTAAGTATGCTCATGGGAGATAATCACCATATGAATAATAAGGTGTAGATCTCCTAGCAATACAAATGTATCACCTTATGCATATAAAAGAAAAACGGATTTTATGGTTACCACCTAAAAAGGTGTAGACTTTTTATCCAAAAATTTGGATTTATTTTGAGGACAATCTCTATACATGAGGCATGGTGTAGATCCTATTATAGTACATGAGTACTATTTGCATATAGTCAACATCAAAAAAATATGATGCTTCTCTTATTTCAAAATGGAGATTAATTTTTATTTGCATGAAACATATGTATAGCTTTTAAAAAATAATAAGCTAACAGGCTATGACAATTATGTTGTAAAGGGATTGTAATTTGAAGACAATGAAAAATTATCAAACAATGGTTAAAACATATTTGTACAATAATTAAAAACAATCTAGTTTAAATGTAAAACTTTATAGATTGTTTAAATAGTGGTACTAAATAGTATAAAGCGAAAGGCTAAATTGTAAAAAAAACCTGCTAAAGAATTACAGAAATTGTGATGGGCTGCATTAGGCCCATCAGACCCATTTGATGAGGGTACAAATGGTGGGCGGTTAGGGTTCCATCCCTAAGAGCATCTCCATTGTAATTGCTATCCAACTTGCTATTCTTAAAAATAGCAAGAATTGTCAAAAAGTTATCTCCATTGTACTTGCTATTTGACTTGCTATTTTAGGGAGCTTGTTATTTCTCTAACTAAACTTGCTACATGTAGCAAGTTTGATGAGAGAAATAACAAGTTTTCTAAAATAGCAAGTCAAATAGCAAATACAATGGAGTGAGTAACAATATAGCAAGCCAATTAAAATAGAAAGACTTGCTATTGCTATGAATAGTAAGGAAATGCTCTAACCGCCGCGTAGCCACCGCCACTGCCTGCTAGGGGTGCGCCTGCGCCGGGATGCGTCGGGCGGCGTGTCTGGGCGCCAGGGATGGTGCGCGCCGGAGCGGCGCAAGGGGCCGCCAGCGCCGCATGTGCTTGAGGGTTGCTGCCGCCGTCTCTTGGGGCATCGGGAGTGCTCGACCGAGCTGCTGTCGTCGCCGCGGATTGCTGAGAACGACGCGATATGCTCGGGGACGCCGGCCATGCCGACGGTAGGAGGCCGCCGCTAGGGCGCATTGGGCCATCGTCGAGGCGCTGTTGGGCTCGTTGGAGCACCGGTGAGGCGGCACGGTAGGGTTTCGGCGTCAGGACGGCCGACAGCCTTCCGTCGGCATGGGTGTAGACAGATCTAGCGCTGTGCTCGGTGCACCGGATCGGGTGGAGCCGCGGACGTTAGGACAGGCGGAGCTGCCGGCGCTAGTTGGGCAGCTGGGGTGGCCGTATCTGGTGCCGCGACGTGCTAGACCGCGGCCGGCGGAGAGGGCGAGGCCGCGACGACCACGAGCGAGGCTGGGTCGGCGTCCGGAGGTGCGGGCAGGGCCGTTTGGGCACGGGGTGGAGCGGCGGTGGGCATGGGCTCGGGTGGAGCCGGCGGAACCGCCGGATCTGGTGGAGCAACAGCCTGGGTCATGCCTGTTTTTGTGTGTTTGTATTAGAGTTTATATTTATTCCTTCTAGCCCAAGTCTGTAACTGCTTCCTCTCTTTTAGCATCTGCATGACCACTCTGTAACGTATCCCGTGCGCCAAGTATCGTTGGCCACGAACTCTGTACTTGTGCCTATATAAAGGCCTCAACATCAATACAATCACAGCAGCTTGCGCTAATCTCTTTCAGTTTGATTCTTTTTTCTTTGCCTTCTGTTCTTGAGAGGCTGTGGGTGCTTTTTTTTGGTTGTTTCTTGTGATGAACAGGACGATTGTTTTTCTATTCATTTTCCTTCTGTGTATGAACAAGAAAGTACCTGAGAGATTTCTTTGTTCTTCGCATGATTTGCCTGCGATTTGCCTGTTATTCGTGGCTTGTTCTTGCTCAGTGAAGAACAATCGTGCTGATAACGTATTAAAATTGAAGAACACATACACAAGATTGACACACAATGATTGAACACAGTATGAGAGAATGGATCAGATCTTTATTGATTGCAATGTACATATATTTATAGAGAAGGAATGAACATGAACAGTGCTAAAGGGTGTCTCGGGATGAGATTAACTGCAACACCCTCAACGCCTGCACGCGGTGCCTTGGACGTCCACCGTCCACGTCGACCTCTGAGCCACTGAGGCCGTCGTCTTCCACGTCGACGCCTCGTACTCGGCCGCCGACGTGGCCATCACTGCCTCCACCACAACTCCCACCCGTAGTCCTGTGATCTCTCCGGCTATAAATAGCATCCAAGCCACTCGTCTCTCACCGCACAGCAGCAAAGTGTATCTACCTTGCTTTCTTCTCCAGCTCTGTCCGCGCATCTTGCGTTCAGCTTCATCTGCATACTCTGTAAGTTGACACTAGACAGCGATGGCGACAGTTACCATGGCGACGCTGACCAACTTTGCCGCCGCTGGGATGGCGTCGCGTGTCGTCGCAGGCAGCCGTGTCGCGGTATGCTTCCCGGCCGCCGGTCGCCGGCGGGCCGCGCTCGTCGTCAGGGCCCAGGCCGAGGTGAGCAATGCATATTGCATACACATGTACAACGCCTGTTTGGGTTATCCATTGCACGTGTGACGTGTGCTGGTGCTAACCTGGCTATTACGTGGGCATTGATCTGCAGCAGCGGGTGGATCCAACAGAGGAGACCGCCGCTTCGTCTCCGTCCCCGTCTCCGACGCTGACCCCGGCGGCACAGAGCAACACCAAGCCCAAGGCGGCGGGTGGCGTGAAGCTGTTGGACGTGTTCGCATTCAGCGGGCCGGCGCCGGAGCGGATCAATGGGAGGCTTGCCATGCTGGGTTTCGTGTCGGCGCTGGCCGTGGAGGCGTCCAGCGGCGGTGGGATCCTCTCGCAGGCGGGGAGCGGCAGCGGGATGGCGTGGTTCGCTGCAACGGCGGCCGTGTTCTCCGCAGCGTCGCTGGTGCCGCTGCTCAGCGGCGAGAGCGCGGAGGCGAGGAGCGGCGCCTTCATGAGCGCCAACGCCGAGCTCTGGAACGGCCGCTTCGCCATGCTCGGCCTCGTCGCTCTCGCCCTCACTGAGTACCTCACCGGCGCGCCCTTCGTAAACATCTAGAACATAGTGTGTACGTATACTTGTAGCAGCTAACAATATCTTATTCTTCCATACATGCTGACTGTACGGGTGGCTGTGTATCCTCCGTACGATTTGTAAGCCGCAGAAATCTGAATTATGCCTATTGGAATAGAAGAATGTTAGCAGTAATCGTTTTGTGTTTTCGTGGAATACCAGTCGCGGCTGCCGGTGTTTTGCAACGAAATTATATTCTTAATAATAAATATATATTTAGAATATGATATTTATTTAACACACTTGGGCACAACTATTTTCGTTAACTTATTTTATCTCAATTGTTAAAACCTACTATTGACAAGTTTTTAATCCTAATTTCTGACCCATAAATTTTGGATGCTAAAATTGGTGTTCTTATAATGCAAATATTGCAAGTGTGCTAAATCCCATTGATTTGTCTACCATTGCATCAAACATCAAGCACCATATAGAATTCACACCCTTGTTCTCTCTAGCACACTTTTCGCCCCCTAAAAGCTTATCATACAACTGCTAAAAGTGTTCTTGATACTTTTATAATAAATTGGAATGCAAGTTATAATTATTACAACAGAACAACTGTAAACCAAGCTTAATACTTCTCCATGGAGTTTGTACCGGTCCTGCAAGCTCTTTTGTCAAGCCTCATGTCTTACATTTCAATGAATGTCATGCATGCTATCTGATTATTTTTCTGCATTGTAGGGAACAACTATAACCATAGTGTGTAAGTAATCCTACAAATACAAAACAAGTAATCATTCAAAATCATACTTCTACAGGATAAAAGAAACAAACACGATTACTCTTATAATAATACAACCACCGAGCATGAACAACTTCCCTGTGGTTAAGGAGGCCTGGGCCTACAACATTCCAAACAAGAGAGCATTTTTGACAGGTTAGTGCAAGCTTTAGAAATGTGTACTTCTCCGAAACTAATCTAAAAATATAGCATCATCTTCATGATATCTATCTTGAACAAAAGACATGAATTATGAAACGCCCTCCATGTATGTAGCACTTAACCGAGTAGCATATTATTCCATGACCCATCCATCTACTGAATACAATAACCAAAACCTCTAATTAGCTACGAATTATTATTTCCTTTATGCTAAAAAATCGAAGTATTATGAAAATCTATCAAGAGTAAAGACTAATTTAGCATAAATGCGGTACATAATTCACTCCATCCAATTCACTCAAATTCATTTCGAATCAATCAATTTATGGCACTAACTAAAGGCTAATAGACGAGAACTAATCCTGATGGTGCCCTTGAACTAAACCCACAGGGGGCGACTATAGACCTTCAGATTTCATGAAGGTGGCGGTGGCTACAGGGAACATCAGATTGTTATTTTAATGGGCCCAAACATTTTAACGGTCCTCAATCTATTACTATCAACCAGATTGTTATTTCCAACAAGAATTGACCATTGTCATACTGGCTGAGACTCTTCATACCAAAGCGGAGGTCTAGTGTTTGAATCCTATGACCACTGCTTTTTGGCGTTTTTCTGGCGGGAATAGGCATAACACTTCAAAAATTTATAGAAAACTTCAAAATACTTCAAAAATTCATAAATTTAAAAATTCATATTTGAGATTATAAGTTTCATATTTTAGATTCTTAGATTCCGAGAATTCATAGAAATGTTTTTTTTTAAAAAATCAAAATACTTCAAAAAATTTGTATAAAATTCAAAAGTTTCAAAGATTATTCCAACATAAATTTCAAAAATTATTTTAATTTCGATGTTATTGCTTTAATGGTTAAAATATCTGATATTGTTTCCTTATATATTTTATCCGAAAAATACGAATAAAATATTTATTTTATCTGAAACATGTTGTATAGTTCAACTCCTAGACTACACGGTCAAAATGTATAGTTTCACTTCTATGACGAATTTGTGTTAATTTACATGACAAATATTTTCACTTCGTCATAGATCAATGTATGAAGTGGCTGACGCCCACATCCAACATCCATGATGAATATGTTATAATCGTCATTAATATAGCTTACCCTGGGACCAAAATCTGTATTGTCATTCTCAAATTGTCATAGATCAAAGGATTTCTAGCAGTGTTGGTTAACATAGTGTCCATTTCATAAAGGTATATAGATAAATATATGGCAAAATTTTCTACAAGACATCTAAAAACTGTGTTATTTACCGATGAACATGGTAAAAACATGACTTTGCTAGAGAGAAACCCAAAACTATAAATTTTTGTTGCAGGACACCGCCATCATTATTTTAATATTTTCTGGAAATCTCTACTATTATAAAGCCACTACTTTTTTGTTCCTCCGTCCGCTCCCTGCCACGCGCTCCGCTCCCCGCCAGGCGCGCCGCGATTTTCCCATCGATACGGCCCAGCCCATCAAGTCCGCATCACCGCGCCTAGTCCACGTCGCCTCGTCGTCCCCTCGCAAAATCACCGCCCCTCGCGAAATCGCCGCGACAGCGAAAACCCTAGCCGCGTTCCCCCTCCGTGCCCCCTCGCGAAATCGCCGCCCCTCGCGAAATCATCACCGCGACCACGAAATCCACATCGCCGCGACCGCGAAATCCGCATCACCGCGTCCAGTCCACGTCGCCTCGTCGTCCCCTCGCGAAATCACCGCCCCTCGCGAAATCGCCGCGACAGCGAAAACCCTAGCCGCGTTCCCCCTCCGTGCCCCCTCGCGAAATCGCCGCCCCTCGCGAAATCATCGCCGCGATCGCGAAATCCGCATCGCCGTGCCCAGTCCACGTCGCCTCTTCGTCCCCTCACGAAATCGCCGCGACAGCGAAAACCCTAGCCGCGTTCCCCTCCGTGTCCCCTCCGCGACCGCGACCGCAGCAACCCTACCGCCGCCATCCTGCTGGCAACCATACCACCGCCATCCTGCCGCGTTCTCCCTCGGATCCCCTCCCACCGCCATACTGTCGCCATCCCGCGCTGCTCGCCCATCGCATGGATCCCCTCCCGCGCCGCTCACCCGTAGCCACACGCGTCCTCCCTCCCGCGTCGCTCGCCCGCTCGGCTCGGGCGGCAGTGGACGCGGACACGGCGGGAGGCACTGGAGAGGGTAGGCGACGCACGGCGGGCGGCGTTGGAGGTACTCTCCCTAGATCCACCCAACCCTATCCCCTCTAGCGCCGCTCGCCACCGTGCCCAGATCTGGCGGTTACCGCCTTGACCACAGCGCTCCAATCCCAGCCCACGTCTTGCTTGCAACCGTCCACCATGCTCGCTCTGCATGCATCGACCATGTCCGCAGCTCAATCGTTATTAAGGGGCACCTGCTTCTTATTGAAGCTCTACCCTCAGAAGTGCAGAGAGAAGAACCAACACATCAAGGTAGAAGAAGAGGAAGGGGGCTCAAATTCAGATTCGGTGCCATCGTTTCTTCAATTCTGGATAAATGTTCATTTTGCGATGCCACTCAGAATGTTGGACTTGTACATTTCTATCATATCTTTTCTTCAATTATGGATGAATGTTCATTTTGCGATGCCACTCAAAATGTTGGACTTGTACTGTTGTAGATGGACTTGTACTCAAAATGTTGGACTTGTAATGTTGTACTGTTGCGATGCCACTCAAAATGTTGGACGTGTTTGCAATTTAATCAACATCTTTTTTTATCAATTTATCAAAAAGGAGTTCTGTTTAGTTTATGTTGGCACTTCGATGTTTGGTTTCTCATGGAAAGTAACAGGAGTATCTCTTATTTTGCTGTTATGAGTTTGCTTGCTGTTATGAGTATCTCATGTGATGTCAATCCTCGTGTGTCACCATTGCCCTGGGGCATGATTAGCTATGGAATAGTGTACCAGCAATTAGTTTAAGTGGGGCAGCAGCATGGCGTAGATTCTAGCATAAGCTAAACTATGAAGATGAAGGTTGCTCACTTAATAAGCAACTTTGGATGTTCAACAGACCCTTTCTCCTTTTTATCAATTTATCAAAAAGGAGTTCTGTTTAGTTTATGTTGGCACTTCGATGTTTGGTTTCTCATGGAAAGTAACAGGAGTATCTCTTATTTTGCTGTTATGAGTTTGCTTGCTGTTATGAGTATCTCATCTGATGTCAATCCTCGTGTGTCACCATTGCCCTGAGGCATGATTAGCTATGGAATAGTGTACCAGCAATTAGTTTGTGTGGATGAAAGAGGTTCATGATTGGCTGTTAGAACTTTGGATTGAAAATGCTCTTAGGACTATTTCTTGTTTAACTCATTCTAGATTCCTGATTTGAAATGTTATGTTTCAATTAAGTTTTGTCCTGACTGTGCTAAATCCTGAATACCATCAGATCTATTTTCTGTTGTTTGTGTTGGTACTTGCCTTCTAGAAATAAAGAGGCCATTGAACTTGAATAGAACAAACCATTGTCTACTGTTCTTTTGGTACTTTATTCATGCAATTCTGTTCTTATGCATTGAACTGTAATGGATGATTTTAGCAGTGTCTGGATTTCATTTTTGCAACAGTAGACATAGTTTGAGAGTGAGGAATTTCTATCATAGGACTACACCATACAGAAATAACTACACAAAACTGCTTGACCAATATTCCAAAATGTCTGACATGGTGGGGGGTGGAATTGTTTGATGATCCAATTTATTTGATTCCGTCGAATTCGAGTGTCAATTTTGTCAATTTGTCAGCACACTTGATTAAATATTGCATATATATACGCACATCGGCATATATGTTTATCTGTGGGTATACCTAGCCGAGGGATAGCGCTGAGGAGGATGAAGCATAGGCGACGCCGCCGCCGTTATGGCCGATCATCGCCGTTGACATGTTCCGACTGGGGATCATCATCTTCCTCCAAAGAAACCAGGAGCTAGCTAGCTACTTCCGTATGTCTTCAAGTAGTATTAATTGCAGTGAATAGGAATGGGAATGCTCTATGTTTTGTATTAATTGGATTGCAATACACTGTTTCCTCGCAAGTTGATTGCATTGGATTGGTTTGAGATAAAAACTACAATTGGTGTACTTTCCTGAAACCAGAGAACTACTGTCAATGGAGAATAGTATTGAAAACTGCACCTCAAAGCATATTCTGTATTCAACATTAATATTGGATTTAGTTTCCTGCTCCTTTGTTGAGTTGCTGTCAGTCAAACTAAAATATTAGACAGACCACATGCTTGCACATGGCTTAAAGCCTAACATTTGAATGTTCTTGGCTTCTTGCAAATGGTGGAAAGGTTGTTCTTGCTGTTGAACTGTACATACATAATAAGCATGGTTTTCTCTTTTTTTATCTGGTTGAATGATTCTCTACAAATTAAAAGGAAGGCACAAATCAGGGATAATCAGGCATGATGAGAATATTTTCATGATGCTTACTGAGGCTACAACCAGCGTAGAAAAATATCAATGTGTCCCCTGTTCCCCTAGATTTTAGTTGTTCATGGTGTTCAACATTGTTTTTACTTCACTAATCAAAGTTTTGAAGTTAAGCATCTGGTGTTAATGTGAGAATTAAATTGGTTCTATAGCGGAAGCATCTTTTGTAGATACATGACTAATATTGCTATTTTTTCAGATCCCAGATAAATCTGTCTTGTTTAGCCACGTAACACCACATTGCTGTTACTACTATCCTCAAAACAGCTGGCCAAGCTAGAGTTTTGTCCAGATCAAGCTAACATGGGAACTAAAATACTAAACTACCTTTAATTATGTCATAGTGCAATTTCTATCTTTTCAAAGGGAAGGGAGCATTTCTTCAAGCTCTATCTTTTCAGCAGTTGTTCTTGCCTGCTGGCTGCATTGTGTTGGTTTTAGATTGAATCCTTGAATTGCCATAGTGTTATATATGATAAGGAAGAAAGGTGAATTGGTTTGTTAAACTGGTATAATCAGGCTGCTGTTAAATGATGGCCAGAGCTATGCAAAAGACTAAAATAGTGCTACTAATTTTGTAGTCGAATTGTGAATGAATTTTATGTTTGATTCGCTCTACAGAATGCTTAAGATGAATTTTATGTTTGATTCCCTCTACAGAATGCTTAAGATGAATGAATTTTGTAGTCGTTTAAATATATTTGGGTCGGTTTGGTTCACAATTTTTCTATTGATATCCTGGAATCCAGCCCTTAGTCTAAATTTCCCTATGTGTGAAAATATGGAGTGCAAATGCAATTATAAACTTTGTCAATACGTGTTGCGTTCATATATATGTAAGGACCCGACATACTGGTGATGTATGAATCTTTTGAAAATTTGTTCAAGTGTATGAACAATCATGGGTGGATATGAACTCGAGGTAAAAAACTGTGTTGAATTAATGCTCCTAACAAAAAGGGTACCTTCAAACAGAGATCTGAACTCTCTTCCTCAGAAATACACAGATATTGAATCAGTCTCTTGGTTTCCTTCTCCATTGTTTCCTGCACCTACACTTATAAACAGTGTTCAGAAACTACAAATTGAAGCACCACTCCCTCACTAAGTACCATTGATGTAAGTGACCTTGGCAAGGTAATCTGGTAGAGGGTATTGCACAGTCCATTCAAAACTTTTCCATGAGTAGTACACATATGTATCCTGAATAACGACACTTTTCATTATGAGTTTGACCTCAGAACGACATATTGCACGCATAATACCCATCAAATGGTCCATATCAAACCACTTTAGTTAATTTATCATAATTAAATAGGAAAATGACAGATAAATATATTATGATTGTCAAATATATTTAGAGTCCCTGTTTATTTTTTTTAATATTCTCCCCTGTTTATTTTTTTAACTATTACCAATTTAGCATCATGTTTTCAATACTTTTTTAATTACATGTGATCTTACCTCTATTTATATTCTGTTTGTCAAATATATTTAGAGTCGCTGTTTATTTTTTTAATATTCTTCCCTGTTTATCATTTTTCCTGTTTATTTTTTTAAGATTTTCTCTTATTTATTTTTTTACTATTACCAATTTAGCATCATGTCTTCAATGCTTTTTTTAATTGCATGTGGTCTTATATCTATCTATATTTTGTTTGTCAAATATATTTAAAGTCCCCGTTTATTTTTGTTAATATTTTTCCCTGTTTATTTTAATTACATGTGATCTTACCTCTATTTATATTCTGTTTGTCAAATATATTTAGAGTCGCTGTTTATTTTTTTAATATTCTTCACTGTTTATCATTTTCCCTGTTTTTTTACTATTCCTGTTTATTTTTTTAAGATTTTCTCTTATTTATTTTTTTACTATTACCAATTTAGCATCATGTCTTCAATATTTTTTTAATTGCGTGTGGTCTTATATCTATCTATATTTTGTTTGTCAAATATATTTAAAGTCCCTGTTTATTTTTGTTAATATTTTTCCCTGTTTATTTTTTTAACTATTACCAATTTAAAGTTTTGAACTACCTAGATATATTAATGGCTGGCATGCGAAAGAGAATTTACGCCGACCGTCCAACTCGTAATGAGGTGGTCCCTAGGTGAGCTTACATTACTAAAATCAACTTGGTTGCAACGATGAAAAATGTTCTAATTTTATTCTTTTGTTAAGGTTTATGAAATTTGACGAGATAGAGTTCCAGCTCATAGGCCATCCATGGAGTGTCGTCGTCAGAGTAGATGTTAAGTTTCGCCCTGATGAACATGGAGAAAAACAACGATTTATTTTAATGGATATTACTATAAGTTGCACATACATCTGACTAAATCTTACACAATAGTTAACATATGACATATTCTAAACCCTAACATTGTACGTAGGGTGCTAAAATAGAAGTCATTGCATGGGAGCGGGAGGATGTTCATAGGTTTAACATTCTCCTAAATGAAAGACAATGTTATACTATTCATTGTCTATATTTTCAACCCAATCTTGAAGAGGCATTGTATTATCGGAGCATTGCCCATGCCTATGAAGGTTCTCTTCAAAGAAATACAATAGTTGAGCCATACATTCTTCCAATCCAATTCCCTCCGTATCCAAAATATCTATTGACATTTCATGACGCGTGGATTCGTCCGAATAAGACATTTGTGGGTACGTTCGTAAATTAAATCGGCGATGCATTGTTTCTAAAAAAATAGTTGTTTTACTTATAGTAAGATATAATTATTTGCACAGACATAGCTGGAGTGGTTGTCTATTGGGGGAAATTGGAACGTATTGGAGGCCTATATAGGGAGATAACACTGATGGACATTAGGTAATTCATAAGTTAGATACAACCACTTATATCATCATAAAAAAAATCACATTGTTGTTGCAAATCGAAAGCTAATGAAAATTTGATCTTTTTTAGATTGAACATGATGGTTGTTGGAATTTGGGGTGACTGCCTCACTAATCACACGTCTGAATGGACAGAGGCTCATCGTAACAACCACATTGTTTTAGGAACCATGCTTCGACTTCACAAAAGCACAGTAATTCAGTCCTAACCCATTTTATCATTCATAAAGATATAGTGATGAATTACACTAATATTTGTTCTATTTGGCGATAGGATGTTTAGAGACTTCAGAACACACTACAGTAAAGTTTAATCCGATTCATCCAGCCACATTACCTTTGCAAAGTAAGTGGTTCCAACAATACAAACACAATATAATTATAATGGCAATACATCACATAATATTATAGATATTGTTAATTATTTTTCTTCGAAATATAAATGCAGACTTACGGCAACGTGTGAGTTCAGGAACTATGGATCTAAGATTTGTCAATAGGTTCATGGAAGCTAGATGGAGATATTTGGCAACGATTTTTGGATCTGACTGTCCGTAGTGTTACATTCTTGTGTGTGTATCGTGATGTGCGTTGTTTATGTACTTCACCATATTCGTGTGTTTTGTGTTTATTTCTATTGTGTACTCCCTTTGAAGTTATTTGAATGTAATATTTGGTTTTTGTGTTCATTTCGTTGAATCTATTGTGTACTCCCTTTGCAGTTATTTGAATGTAATATTTGGTTTTGTGATCATTCGTTGAATCTATTGTATATTCCCTTTGAAGTTATTTCAATGTAATATTTGTATTGGAATACATGTCTCAAATTCAAATACGCTTATTTACAAACTGAAAACATCATTCACTGTAATACTCTCATTCCTAACCTTGAAGAATATTTTCTTTCCTCTAACACAATCTCGAGATCCAATCTTGATTAATAGTCATCCAATGCCCTATTTAAAATTACAAATTTATAATCCTAACCCTCAAAATAACCCTTTCATCCAAAACAAATATTCTAAATCACTCTTTGGTACCAAGAAAAATAAATTAAAACACCCAAACACTTCTCTCATTTAAATTCATGTTCCATCTCTAATGTTTCCACTCAAGTATCGTTTGTTTGGTGGTTAAACAGGTCGCTCGACGCCGCGAGAACAAAGCTATCAACCATGTCAGAAAATATAGTGAGGAGAGAGGGGAAAGAAGGTTATTTTATTTTATGCGCCTAATTTATCCTGTTTATTTGTCTATTGAGATATTTGTGCTACAACATTACACTAAAATTATTGTCTAAAAATGTGTACTCATTTCAAATTTTTATAGTCGTCGATGGTCGTCATAGACAAAAGAGAAATCACGGTAACAATTTGCATCACGACCCTTCTGGAATTTGTATTCGACAACCATCGCACACTCCATCAAAAAGTTCATCGGACAGTGAAGATGTGACATGTCGACCATCGTCCTCATTTGTTATTCCTACACGCAGTACCGTTACATCATTGGGATTATTTCCAGGACAAAGCTCTAATGGTATGAACTACTACTAAGTAATTTGTGCAATTACTAATAACATAATTTATGTCTCATGTGATTACATAAACATTGTCCAGGTGCAAAATCTGCTATGGTACCAACTACAACTATCGACTTAGGAGATCAACAATCAATACTCTCTGTTCAACAAAACCCTATTGACCGATCGGTAGATCGTGCTGAAATAAGGCGAGCACGTGAAAGATCACGATATGCAAGGTTGACACCAGAGCAACGTAATAACAGACGTGCAAGTGACAAAGCTAGATATGCAAGTATGACGGATGAGCAAAGGAATGTGATGCGAGAACAAAATAACCAACGATATGCAAGCTTGACACTAGAGCAAAGAAACAACAGACGTGCACGTGACAGAGCTCGGTATGCAAGTATGCCGGATGAGCAAAGGCAGGTGAAGAGAGATCAAATGAACTGACGAAATTCTGCAAGACGAAGAACTCTTGATCCAAATTGTGTTTATGCTAATGCAACACATGGCTCCACTAATGTTATCTACCAGAACCTACCAGGTAGCACTCACTTATTAAAGACTCAGCCAGACTGTCGTCACTGTGGTGCGAAGAGGTTTGAATATGAGCCACCAAGATTTTGTTGTATGAATGGCAAGGTCAAACTTGAAATGCCTGAGCCACTTGAGGAGCTTCGACGGTTGTACACAGGTGAAGACGTTCAATCACAATATTTTATGGAGAATATTAGATATTTCAACAGCCATTTTTCCTTCACCACAATGTACTGTGATTATGACAAGAACCTCGCAAGTGCAAGGGATGGAGTGTACACATTTAAAGCACATGGGCAAATGTACCATAACATACACTCTTTCGGGAATGGAGACAATGAACCTAGCCACTTGCAGTTGTACTTCTACGATGATGATCCTAGCTTATCACATCATTTTCGTCGTGCTCGAGACGAGACATATAGAGAAAGAGACATATCTATTATTAGATGTTTGGTACATATCCTGAGAGATAATCTCTATTCTGAAACATTTAGAAGCCTAGGACAGGTTGAAGACATGGACGAATATCGTATTGTGCTAAACATGGACTACAAGCTAGACCAAAGAACTTATAACAGACCATTAACATCAGAGGTTGCTGCTGTGTGGGTTGAGGGGAATGATATTCACAAACATTTTGATCGTAGCATCACCTTGTTTGGCAATAATAATAACTGCTATTCAATTAGACCGAGTGATGGGTGCTACGACCCTTTGTCATACCCCCTATTTTTTCCAAGAGCAGAGCTCGGTTGGCATTCTGATATACCAAGAGAAGGTGTTGACATTAGTCAGATAAGTACAACCCGACAAAGAAATGCTGACAACTCAGGTTAGCTAAGTAACACATATTCATGTTACTACGATGTTATTAATCCAGAAGCTAATCACCTAACTGATTTCTCTTTGCTTTGTAGATACAACCAGCAAATTGTGTGTTTCGATGTGCGAATATTATTGCTATAAATTCCAGATGCGTCGTGGAATCTTCAACACGGTCTTGTATGGGAGACGTCTATTCCAACAATTTGTAGTTGATACCTACATAAAGATCGAAACGTCTCGACTGAATTACTTCTTGTACAATCAGAAGAAAATTCGTGCAGATCTTTACCAGGGCTTGATGGACAGTATATCTGTTGGAGAACATAGAGCGAGCAGATTGGGAAAAAGATGGGTCCTGCCTGCATCGTTTATCGGTGGCGGGAGGGATATGAGACGAAGATACATGGATGCTATGGCCTTAGTGCAGAAGTATGGAAAACCAGACATATTTATCA
The DNA here is from genome assembly GCA_019279435.1 of Zizania palustris. Classification (NCBI taxonomy): domain Eukaryota; kingdom Viridiplantae; phylum Streptophyta; class Magnoliopsida; order Poales; family Poaceae; genus Zizania; species Zizania palustris. The sequence continues at coordinate 85,239,069 of JAAALK010000079.1, forward strand.
CAATGACTTGTAATCCTAATTGGGAAGAGATAAGTAGGGAGCTTGGACCTGGCCAAACACCACAAGATCGTCCTGATCTTGTTGTGCGTGTATTTAAAGCTAAGCTAGAGGATCTCAAATTCCAGCTATTTCGTAAACATATCCTTGGAATCATTGCAGCACAAGTCCATGTAATCGAGTTCCAAAAAAAGGGGTCTACCACATGCACATTTCCTCCTTATCATGGAGTCAACATATAAATTGAGTTGTCCCGATGAGTATGATAATGTTATATCAGCAGAACTTCCAGATAAGGATATATACCCGGAGCTATATGAAATGGTAGTGAAACATATGATGCATGGACCATGTGGCCCACTAATAGGAAGAGTCCATGCATGAAAAATAGTAGTTGCAAGTGCTATTATCCACGCCAATTTAGTGACAGAACTATCCAAGGCGAAGATTCTTACCCTATATAGGAGAAGGGATGACAAACAAAGGGTAAGAGTGAGAGGTCATGACTTAGACAATAGATAGGTTGTTCCATATAATCCTATGCTTCTAAGAAGGTATGACTGTCACATCAATGCAGAGGTTTGTTCGAGTATTAAGGGTGTTAAGTACCTCTACAAGTATATTTATAAGGGTCATGATAGGGTGTCTGTGTCCGTCAATGAAGCTGATGAAAACCGCGAGATTAATGAGATCAATGAATATAGGGATGCTAGGTGGGTAACACCACAGGAGGCATTGTGGAGAATATTTGGATTTGATCTTAGCGGGATTTCGCCACCAGTGCTACAGTTACAGCTCCACCTCCCAGGAATGCATCTTGTGTCCTATAGAGAGAATGCTGATGTACGTGAAGTTCTCGACCAACAGGGTGCCTCAAGAACCATGTTGACTGAGTATTTCAAGGCAAATCAAGAATTTACGTGGGCACGCACATTACTTTATAGGGATTTCCCATAATATGCAGTGTGGTTGTCTGGACGTAAGCTTTGGAAAATAAGAGAACGAAGCACGCAGGTTGGGAGGATCATCTCAGCACATCCAGTAGAGGGAGAGAGATACTACTTGAGGGTGCTATTAAACCATGTGGTTGGTGCTACTTCATTTGAGAATTTGAGGACATATGATGGTATTGTATACCCTACATTTCGAGAAAGCGCTGAGAAAAGAGGTATTATTGAATCAGATAACAACATTGATGAGTGCCTCTCTGAAGCTGAAGTTTTTCATATGCCTTCGTCCCTCCGAAGGTTGTTTGCTACAATATTGGTTTATTGTGAACCTAGCGATGTGCGTAGACTCTGGAACAAACACTTCGAAGCAATGTCTGATGACATCCGACGATCCTAGATGAATGCATATGCAGTTGAACAAATGGTGTTACTGGATATAAGAAAATTGCTTTAGTCAATGGGTAAAGAGATAACATCATTTCCTCTTCCAGAAATTGATGAATCATATGATGCCATGGCAGGTGAGGTGAGGGAGATTTGTGAAGAGTCCTCTATACAGGTGGATAATGAGCTACTAGCGAGCACATCCTCTCTTAATGCAGAACATAGATATGCTTATGATGTTATACTATCATTCGTTGACAACAATAGTGGAGGTGTGTTTTTTGTTGATGGTCCAGGAGGAACAGGAAAAACCTTTTTGTACAAAGCTTTATTAGCAAAAGTCCGTAGCGAGGGGAAGATAGCTATTGCTACTGCAACATCTGGTGTTGCTGCTTCCATCATGCCTGGAGGTAGGACGGCTTATTCAAGGTTCAAGATACCACTAAGCATACAAGATAATGCAGTGTGTAACTTCACCAAACAAAGTGGTACTGCGAAGCTTCTTCAAAAAGCTTCGCTTATATTATGGGATGAAGTCTCCATGACAAAAAGACAGGCAATTGAGGTGTTGGACAAGAGCATGAGGGACATAATGGAAAAGCCCAATCTACCATTTGGAGGAAAAACAATGGTTTTTGGAGGTGACTTTAGACAAGTTCTTCCAGTTATACGAAAGGTGAATAGGGCTCAAATTGTAAATGCAACATTGCGTAGATCTTACCTATGGGATAACATGCATCAATTGAGACTTGTCCATAACATGAGAGCTCGATCAGATATATGGTTTTCAGACTACCTGCTACGGATTGGCAATGGCATTGAAGAGACCATCGATGATGACTATGTAAATTTACTCGACGAAATATGTGTACCCTACACTGGTGCAGAATCAGACATTGATAGTCTTATTGACATGGTATTTCCAATGTTAGGTGCAAACATGACTGATGCAGACTACATCACATCTCGAGCTATTTTGTCAACGAGGAATGAGAACGTTGATGCAATAAACATGAAGCTTATCGAACGTTTTCCTGGTGACGAGATGATTTATCACAGTCATGATCGAGTAGTCGATGATCCATGCAACCATTATCCGTCTGAGTTCCTGAATTCATTAACGCCAAATGGGTTACCTCCACATATATTAAAACTCAAGGTTAATTGTCCTGTGATTTTGCTCAGAAATCTTGACCCAGCCAATGGTCTATGTAATGGGACTAGGTTGATAGTCCGATCATTTCAAAGAAATACTATTGATGCTGAAATTGTATTGAGACAACATGCTGGTGAGAGAGTCTTCCTTCCACGCATACCCTTGTGCCCCTCCGATGATGAAATGTGCAAAATTCCCTTACTCCCTCTGTTTTTTCCTTTATCCTTAGTTTCTCCTCTCTGCTCCAACTGCAGGCAACGTCAATGGTGATGAGCAGGGACAACAACGTGTGGGTGGCTTCAGCAAGCTCACAGGCAAAGCAGTAGCCATAACTCGCAGGCGGTGGAAGTAGAGACGATGGAGTAAATGAGGAGAGAGGAAAAGAGTGGGAGTAAGGGCATTTTGGGCATTTCAAAAAATTTATCTTCAAAAAAATTAAAATAATAGTGACGGTGTCCTGCAGCAAATATTTATAATTTTGGGATGTCCTTTAGCAAACTCACGTTTTTACAATGTCAGTAAATACCACAATTTTTGAATGTTTTGTAGCAAAATTTGCATAAATATATATTTCATCCCGTAGGAGTATATATATGAGTAGCTAAAAATGATAAAATGGAATTCAATTTCTGATTGCTAATAAAAATTCTATTTCTAAATAAAAAATTTCCATTTACGTTTTTGTCTAGTAAGTTTTGTTTCCGTTTTTCCATGCAACGGATGAAAACATTCTGATCTACATATTTCTAAATACAGACCAAGAGTGCTATATTTATATTAAGAAATGCTCACCATATTTTGATTGCACGTATTCTACCATTCGACAGGCCAAGGAGGAGAGCAGGAATCGAACCATAGAGGTGATTGTAGCTTTCTGATGGTGCTTGTAGGGGGCAGAGGAGGTCATGGCCTGAGCCCGTTGGGCCGGGCCAAAGCACGGCTAGAATGTACGAGTAGAGGGGATGGCAAACATCTTGGTTTACTTTCAGCAAGTAGCATTTCATTCCTTTAAAGATAAAGCTAATAATGTTCCATACAAAACATTCAGAAGCAATGTTAATTAGTAATTTTTGTGAAAAATGCTGAACACAAAATTGCTAACACACTTGGGCACAACTATTTTCGTTAACTTATTTTGTTTCAATTGTTAAAACCTACTATTGACAAGTTTTTAATCCTAATTTCTGACCCATAAATTTTTGGATGCTAAAATTGGTGTTCTTATAATGCAGAGATTGCAAGTGTGCTAAATCCAATTGATTTGTCTACCATTGCATCAAACATCAAGCACTATACAAAATTCACATCCTTGTTCTCTCTAGCACACTTTTCGCCCCCCTAAAGGCTTATCAAACAACTGCTAAAAGTGTTCTTGATACTTTTATAATAAATTGGAATGCAAGTTATGATTATTATAACAGAACAACTGTAAACCAAGCTTAATACTTCTCCATGGAGTTTGTACCGGTCCTACAAGCTCCTTCATCAAGCCTCATGTCTTCCCTTTCAATGAATGTCGTGCATATATCTGATTATTTTTCTGCATTGTAGGGAACAACTATAACCATATCGTGTAAGTAATCCTACAAATACAAAATAAGTAATCATTCAAAATCATACTTCTACATGATAAAAGAACCAAACACAATTACTCTTATAATAAAATAATCATCGAGCATGAACAACTTCCCTGTTGTTAACGAGGCCTGGGCCTACAACATTCCAAACAAGAGAGCATTTTTGACTGGTTAGTGCAAGCTTCAGAAATGTGTACTTCTCTGAAACTAATCTAAAAATATCAGTATATATGATGCATATATTGTGGATAAATGAGTTCAGTTGACCTCCCTAAGACATTGCATACTTAAGAAGTTGAGTGCACTGATATATCAATAAGAACAGAACTAAGGCATAATTTCCTTTATCTTTTTTGACAATAATAATAGCTCTTTTATGCTAAAGTACATATATGCAGGGGAAGATAGATTGATTGCATGATACTTATAGATTAACCATTTACATTCAAAGTGCAACTGTAGCAGCTCGATCATTTGACTGAAAAGAAGATGTTTGTAAAGACTGGAAAACCAAGCAGCGTGTATGATGGAACAGAAGTTTGAACTTTCACGAACTCTGGAAGAGGTGAAAGGTTCAGTAAAGCAACATTCTTGGCCGGTTGGCCTGCCAGTGCCAGTTTATCATACCATGGACAAAAAATCAATCACAAATTCCCAACTCTAGCGTGCTTATCAAATTGGAAATGGACAAATTGTAGCCGTGGAGAGAGAGGAATGGATACCATGGAGGGATCAGGCCAGTAGGGATGGTAACATATGGCGACGGAGCTCCGACGGCGGCGACCTCCCTACCACAACTGCTGTAGCCGGTGGGACACACGGCACACATAGCTTGGAGAAGCTGAATCCGGCTTTCGCTTGCAGCCTCTCCACGAGGCTGGTGTGAGTGTGCGACTGGAGCCGGAGTTCTGGCTGAATGAACAAAAAACAGTGTGCATCGTGAGAGAGGGAAGCTGTTAGGGGGAGCAGTTGACGCCTTCAGCAACGTGGGATGCACGGTGAGGAATGCAGGAGAGGCGTGCATGAGCGGTGGTTGCGGTGGAGGGGGTAGGGGCATAGGGCACTGCGTGCGGCGTGCTACTCCGGGAGAAACGGGCCAGCGCGCACGCGCGGAGGGGTGGGGGCGCTGCGTTAGTGGAGGGGAGAGGACAGACGAAGCAAACCATCTTCACGTTTTAATATAGTAGAGATTTCTTTCACAATCTTATCAGTCATCACAGATAAGTAGTTGATAGACATAGCATATATAGTATCGAATTATACTTCATGGTAATACTAGTAGTGTGCTAGAGCTAATACTATGGTAAAAATTAAAAGAAAATAAATGAGTTGAACTTTAAGCGAATAATGAGATAACCTAAAATCCAGACCAAAAGAGGTAAACAATGGGTTATTATATTATTAAATTCATAAAAATATACTTAAAAGAATAGTATAGAAAATTCAACAAACAATTGAGATGAACTTAAAAATCAAAAAAATTATTTGTTAGTCAGTTAAATTAACGCTACGGAAAAACATTGAAAGACAACAAATGAGATGAACTTAAAATCAAAAAACAATTATATTATTATTATTATTATTATTCTGTTAAACACAAAACCAATGCGTAAATTCTTTCAAAACATTCAAGTGCTATACAAAGTGAAATATTTCAACACACTTAAGAATTTCTTAAATTTCTTTAGAAATGTTCTTTTTGCATTTATTGTCATTGTACTTTAGTATTTCTATGAGAAACATCGTTCTTAAGATATTCTTATCCTGTAAATTCATTTCACATATAATTATTAAAAAACAGTAATATATAATATCATGAGGCAAATATAAAAATGTGGGCACTCACTGTGCTAATTAATAGTAATTAATGGTAGTATATATTGATTTGAGCGGTTGATCCATGATCAAAATATGGTTAGCATATAGCTAACACTCTTGGGTCTGCATGTAGAAATCTGTAGAGCAGAATTTGAATGTTTTCATCCCTTGCATTGCATGGAAAAACAGAAAAGAACTTACCAGACATAATATTATATAATGCATAAATTTGACTATTTTCAAGTTCAGATTACTATTTTTTAGTTAATTAAATGGGTTTCTATGACTTAAATTGATGAAATAGGTGAATTTTGAAACGTGAGAGCATGAAATAATGAACCAAACTATCTATAAAAATCGTATTCATGTTTTATATTCAATTTTTAGTCCTCACCCCCTAAATCCAAAGAAATTGTCACACATTTAGGCAACAACACGCGTTTGATGACATGCTCCTTACTGGTTTTTAATTTTGAAAATATCAATTGAAGTCTAAAAAAACAAGATTTGTCATGGTGTCATGACATGATACCTAGAGGCCGTGGTAAAAAATTGAAAATGTTTAGAAAAAGTTACAAAGAAAACTATAAAAACACATTAGGAAAAAGTAAATATTTCAAAAAAAAAGGTCCGCGGAGTGCCACAAGTTCAGGCACTCGACAGACTATGTTGAAAAAAAGAATTGAAAAAACATCGCACTCCCACGACCAGCCCCTCCTGGCAGCCGACGCAACCCCAGTCAGCCTTTCCCCAATGCTGGTGCCCCCCGGCCATCCCATCCTCACACGGCTGGTCTCTTCCCTATGATGCTTCTCTAATGGGCACCTCTCACCCGCATCCTCTCCACTATCTATCATTTCCCATGCACTACTACAAAGCGACACTGTAGCGGCGGGCAAAATCGACCTATAGTGGCGGGCATCCAGTCCGCCACTGCTCTAACGCCACTGCTATCACTGGTTATGATGGGGGAGTGGTCTCGATCTTCCGCTAGGTAAAGGATAGCTTGGGTTGGTGGAGAATCTCGACGTTGGCGATCCAAGGCTCCGGTCCGGCGGATCAAAACCTTGCAATCATTACACCACTGTCTCTGTTGGTTATCAACCACGCAGAACGCGATTGACCTCGCCACGAAGGCTAATTCCTGCAAGCGAACCCAAGAACACAAGCAAGAACAGGAAGGATACAAATCGAATGCCAAATCACAGACAAACGAAGATAAGGTGAGGTTTCACAAACGCCAATGCAGCAGCCAATCGGTCCGGTGCAAGAGGCGGGATCTAAACACAACAGTGTAGATGCAACAAAGCAAAACCTAACCCTAAAGGTGGCTGGCGTGAGAATATATAGGGCGGCGGCCTGTGGAAGGCGAACAGACACAGGATGTGGGCTAGAAGACGTACAGACTCAGACTATGGGCCAACACGGCCCAGTTCTGTCACGCAGGACTGTTTTAAATACACAGGACGACTCGAGACTCCAAATGAGGTGAAACCAATGGCAAACGATCCGTCTTCTCCTCAGCTTTCCAAAAAGTCAAAGAACACGCCAATCGGACTTCGTATGAGGAAGTTATGCCCATTTTGGTGCAGGGTGGTTGATGTAGTCCGAACCAGCGAATTCTTGACTTCAAATCATCCGTGCGACTCCGTCTTCAACTCCAATTCTTCTATTCCATCTCCCATGTTCCTAAGCAACAAATATCGCTAGTATTCAGTAGCATCCCATCCAAACAAATATTAACATAGTTGCTAAGGAAAGAATTAACCTCATGGTTCAAGCGACGGGCACGGGCGCGTGTGATTGGTCCTTGTAGTTGAATTGTAGGTGGAGGCTCCATGTGTGTATCATGTGAAGTGATGTCCTCATCATCCTCCCCCTCTTGAATTGGAGTCATCCTCGACTCAAGCTCATCATCATCTCCCAAATAGGGCTTTAAATCTGAAATGTTAAATGTGGGACTAACCCCAAAAGCTGCAGGCAACTCAAGCTTATATGCATTGTCATTTATCTTCTCAAGCACACGGAAAGGACCATCAGCACGGGGCATTAATTTAGACTTTCGTAAATCAGGAAAACGATCCTTGCGCAAGTGCAACCAAACAAGATCACCCGGTTCAAATGTTATCTCTTTTCTACCCTTACTACCATAAGCACGATATTTCTCATTCATTTTCTCTATGTTTGCTTTAGTAGTTTCATGCAGCTTAAGTAATAATTCAGCACGTGTAGTAGCATCAAAATTCAATTTTTCAGATGGTGGTAATGGTAGCAAATCAACGGGAGCACGTGGATTAAAGCCATAGACCACGTGAAACGGACTTACCTTAGTAGTGGAGTGTACTGACCTATCATACTCCCAAGGTCTACCAAGTAACAGAGAACATGCTTGCATTGGTACTACATCAAAGCTTTTAAGTGCGACTATGATCTTTACACATTTGGATGAAGCAAAAAGTTCGTCCAGACTCTTGGTAGAGTCTAGAAGACCGCGCTTGAGACGGGCTGTTCACAAAGCATCCCATGGTGCGCTCCGAGGGGAAAAAGTATCGGGCGGTATGGAAGGCCCCGGCTTGCCTACTGCTTTGTTACCAGCAGCTCCGAAGTATGTACCAATGGAAAATTTGATGTGAGCAGTTTGTGTTACCTTGACCTTACCGCTATTGTTGAACCATTGCACATGGTAAGGGTGAGGAGCCATGCTGAATAGCGTGGGCCTCATGGCTCCAGAAGTGATGAGGCATTGTCAACGATAGTCAAAGAGGACTGAAGAGAAGAGAAGATCTGCTGTTTCATGGGCCGCATGTGACTCAGGTACACGGGCAGCGAGCGACTGTCGGGCAGAGGAGGCTGCGAAGTCGGGCTGGCCCAATCCGGGTGCATGGGCCAGAAGCAGTAGAAGACCCACTGGGCTGTTGACCAGGACTGACTCAGGTACACGGGCGGTGAGCGATTGCCGGGCTGAGAGAGCTGCGGAGTCGGGCCGGCCCAATCCGGGTACCTGGTGCAAAGCTGGTGGAGGCTTTGTCAGTTTCGGCGTAAAACTGACAACCGTTGATTCTGTATCCGACTGTCCAGAAGAGTAGCTTCCGGATATGTCATCTGTTACTCTAGGCCCACAGTCAGTCAGTCGTGTCTGTAAAAATTCCTAAGGGCAGTAGAGTCTTTTCCTTTATTTTTGAGTCTGTAAAAACCCTAAGGGGCTGGTAGAATATTCCTAGTGTTGGGCTGCCTATAAATAGGACCCCAATCCCTAGGGTTTGGACTACCCTTTTGTGCTGAAATCAAATCCACCCATTGGGTCACTTTGTCCCCTGTCTTCTCTCTCCTGTGTGCGCCGCCAGGGCTTCCCTCTCACTGTACTCCGTCATCAACCTCCGAAGCAGACCTCGACGTGCGAAGGGGGCTTCGCTAAGTTTCGAACAGGAGACAACTTTGGACAGTAACTTCTCTTTTCACTTTACACATACTTAGATCATTTCATTGAGAAGTATAGGCCTGTTACAACTTGTTTATCTGCCTAGTTGCACCTCTTTAGTTTTACACTGTTTATCATCAGATGCTTCTAGGTTAGAATCCTTTAGACTTAGGCCTTCTGTTTATTTTCTGCTGCGTAGTATTTTTGAGGTGCGTTGGGTATTGGGAATAGGCCATTGATTCGAAAGAATTTTTAAGGCGCCCATTCACCCCCCCCCTCTGGTCGCTACTTTCGGTCCTACAAGTGGTATCAGAGCAAGGTTAGGGTTTTTCCATACCTTAACCGGTTCTAAGCCCCAGTAGTGACTATGACGTCTCCTGGCAAGGTCCCGTCCTTGGAAGCCTATGGCTATAATTATTGGAAGACTCGCATGCGAGCCTATCTCATGAGCCAGGGTTCGGACATATGGGACATTTGCGTTCACACCACGTTTGTCATTCTGCCAGTTACTGAGCAAGGTACTGCTGGTATCATTGCTCAGCATCTGAGCAACAGTAAGGCTGTGAACATTTTATTTTCTGGTTTAGGTCCCACTGAGTTTGAGCGTGTGAGTCATCTCTCCACTGCGAGAGAGATCTGGGCTACCCTCAAGGCACACCATGAGGGAACAACACAGGTCAAGGCTCGGCTCTATCAGACCTACCGGCGTGAATATGAGAATTTCACACAGAAGCCGGGTGAATCTGTTGAGGCTTTGTTTGGTCGCTTTCAGTCGATCATTAACAAGCTTCGGGACAACAAGGCTGAGGGTGCTCAGTTAGTCTCAGATCACGAGCAGGCGCTCAAGGTTCTTCATACCTTGGACCCAAAGATCTGGGAGATCAAGGTATCATCTATCATTGAGAGTACTTCATACGATACCTTGACCATTTCTGAGTTATTTAGCAAGCTAAAGGCCACTGAGGTAGATATCCAATTGAGATCAAATCTCACTGGCTCTGGATCAAAATCCCTGGCCCTTGCTACACCTTCTGTTGATCCCTCTGCTGTGAGCTGTGCTGGGTTCTCCTTGATGTCTATCACTGAGGACCAGCTTGAGTTGTTGGGAGATGATGATTTGTGTCTCTTTAACAACCGGGTGCGTCGTGTCTATGATAAAAGAATGTTCAAAAGACACGGCACAAAATCCGGATGCTTTGAATGTGGTGATCCAGGACACTTCATCGCCGACTGCCCCAAGCGCAGTGGTTACAAGAAGGGCACCGGCAGCAGCTTCCACGACTCCCGCAAGCATGAGAGCCCTTCCTTCAACAAGGGCAAGCCGAAGACCCGGTTCTTCAAGAAGGCCCTGAAGGACTACCGGCGAGAGAACAAGAAGCGCGACAAGGCCTTCTTCGCCGAGATGGAGAAGAGCTACTCCAAGAGATCCACGTCTTCTTCCTCTTCATCGAGCTCAAGTGATGAGGAGATCACCATCAAGAAGGGGAAGGACAAGGATGATCCGGCGGGCCTCTGCTTCATGGCCTTCGGAGACAAGCCGAAGAGCCGCTCACACCAGCGCCGAAGATCCCGCAAGAGTTTCTGCTCCATGGCTCTTGGGGATAGAGAAGAAAAGAGCTCCTCCGACGACTCCGACGACGACGATAGCAAGGTATCATCTTATGATCGCGAAATTGTTGATTTACTTGAGAGCAATCGTCAGGAGTTGAAGTATCGGGAGAAACTGCTTAGGGGGGCTAAGAAAAGGATAGACGAGTTAGAGAGTGAGCTTGCCGTGGCCAACGGCAGAATTGAGAGTCTATCTTCTTCCCCTTGCTTGGGTGATAGCAGTGAGTGCCCGAAGTGTGAGGTGCTTCTGTGTGACCTGTCGACTCTGAAGTCCAGGTACACAGAAAGGGTTGATGAGAGGGACACTTTGGCCACTGAGCTTGAAAGCGCTCAGCAGGAGCTGAAAGATGCTCACGCCACTGTCGTCGCACCCTGTGTTGATTGCCCATCTCATCTAGCTACCTTAGCTGAGCTGAAATCCAAGGGCGATGAGCATTTGGGTGATTTAGTGAGGTTGAGAGCTGAGCTTGCCCAGACTAGGCTAGAGCTTGAGACACTGTCAGTTCCACCCACTGTCTGTGAGAACTGCCTGTCTCTTAGAATGTAGTTGATTAAGCTAAAAGCCGGGAAGTCTGTCCAAGTAGAGAATGAGTGTGAGACCTGCTTGTCTCAGGTGGAGGTTCTAGCTTCCTTGAGAGAGGAGCTAGCAGATTCTCAGAATGAGAACTTTTACCTCCGTTCTATCCTGAGTTGGATCAGTGCCAGAGAGCCACAGCTTGGCATGATGATCCAGCAGTTCAAGAGGCAGGATGGGTTTGGGGTAGGTTACACCTATACCAAGGCTGACTTTGAGAGTGCCATCAGCCGGGCAGTGGAGTGGAGTAAAATGACTCCAGAGCAGAGATATCCCAAGACTCACTCCACTGAGTCTTCCCAGGCTTGTCAGCCCAAGGATGGAGTAATCCATGAACCACCCAAAGCTCCACCCAAGAAGCCTATCTGGGTTCCTAAACCCAAAAATCTCCACACTTCTCTAGACTCTCTTCCTGGACCCTCTCAGCCCAAGAAGACCACACCAAACACTACCAAGCCCAAGAACCCCAAGCCTCAACCACATCCCAAGAAGCCTACCTATCATTGTGAGTATTGTCAGAGAGACGGGCATCTTGCGGAATTTTGCTTCAGGAGGAAGCGGGTTGAGAGAGCAGAGAGGGCTCGTAGTGATCAGGTGCAGTTCTACCAGCAGGGTGGTAGACTGCGTGTTCCTCGGCGCGGGGAGAGGCTGGAGGCCAGGCCGCGTCGTGTAGGTGGTGGTAGAGGAGACGGTTTTCGTACCCGTGCTCCAGTTGGTGGTGTTTGTTCTGGCAGAGTTCCAGACCGAGTTGGCTAAGGTTCTGGACCTCGTGGCCGTAGGGTTAGGAAGAACCGTGGACCGCGCTTTGAGCCGCGTTTTGGTCCGAACTCTTTTGATGGTTTTCGCTTTCCATCTTTTGAGCAGATGGCTCGACACTGGTTTAGCTCTTTTGCTAAACCTGGTGCCGGACCATTTGTTCCCACTTACAGACATTGATTGTGCAGGACCGGGGACTGGAGGATGTTTGGATCATGGACTCAGGATGCTCTCGCCACATGACGGGACATCGCAGATGGTTCTCCAGTCTCACTCCCCCGAGCTCCAAAGAATATATCACGTTCGGGAACAGCGGTCAAGGGAAAGTAAGTGGCATAGGCTCAATCAGCATCTCAGATCATTTCTCTTTAAAGAATGTTGCTTTAGTCAAAAATCTGAACTTTAATTTAATATCTGTTTCGCAACTTCTTGAGGATGGTTTGGAAGTGCGTTTTAAGAAGGGAAATTCTTCTGTGATTGATTCTAGAGGGTCTTTGGTTTGTCAGATTTTACCTTTCGGTAAAGTTTTTCGAATTGACTTTTCTAGTTCTTTTGGCCCTTCTCGCTGTTTGATTGCTGGATCTTCTTCTGAGCTCTGGAAGTGGCATAGGAGGTTAGGTCATTTGTGTTTTGATCTGCTAGTCAGGTTAAGCTCTATGGACCTCATCCGAGGATTGCCCAAGCTTAAAATGGAGAAGGATCTAGTTTGTCATCCCTGTCGTCATGGGAAAATGGTTGCCGCTTCTCACTCACCTGTGACTCAGGTGATGACTTCGTATCCAGGCGAGCTTTTACATTTGGACACTGTAGGTCCAGCTCGGGTACGCTCAGTCGGTGGGAAGTGGTATGCACTTGTGATTGTTGACGACTTTTCTCGGTTCTCGTGGGTTTTCTTTTTGGAGTCTAAGGATGAAACTTTTCAATTTGTCCATGACCTGATTTTGAAGCTGAAGAATGAGAACAATGGCCAGATGCGAGCAATTCGCTCCGACAACGGCTCTGAGTTCAAGAACTCTCAGTTCGTCAGCTTCTGTGGTGATCAGGGTCTGGACCATCAGTTTTCTTCTCCTTACACTCCCCCACAGAACGGCGTTGTGGAACGAAAGAACCGCACGCTAGTTGAGATGGCCAGGACGATGCTCGATGAGCACAGGACTCCTAGGCGTTTTTGGGCTGAAGCCATGAACACGGCTTGCTATCTGGCCAACCGCATTTTTCTTCGAGCTTACATTGGTAAGACATCATATGAGTTGCGGTTTGGCAGACAGCCCAAGGTGAGCCACTTGCGAGCGTTTGGCTGCAAGTGCTTTGTGCTCAAGAAGGGAGAGCATTTGGACAAATTTGAGTCTCGTTGCTGGGATGGTGTTTTTCTTGGTTATGCATTGCATTCTCGAGGCTTCCGTGTTTGGAATCTCGAATCCCAGCTGCTTGTCGAGACTTGTGAGGTTTCTTTTGATGAGTCCTTGCCTTCTTTGACTCCTTCTTTTGAGCTTTCTGGTGATGATGAGCTCGGAGAGTCCATCTTCGAGGAAGATGAGGATACTCCAGCTACTGTTGAGGGTGGGCCTTTTGCATCCTCCGCAGAGCCCACACCTTCTGTGACTTCAACTGATGATGAGGGCGGACCTCTCATCACTTCTTCCACCTCGATTGAGCCCCCTCAGTCGAGTCCAGAGGTGCCAGCTGCTGACTCCGGTGAGGTGACTTCAGTTCACCAGGGAACCCGAGCAGTTCAGCGTGACCACCCCTCAGAGCTCATCATTGGTGATTTGACTGAGAGGACTTTGCGTTCTTCTGCCTCTCTCGCTGTGTTTGCTGAATTTGCGTTTGTTGCATCTTTTGAGCCCAGAGACATTTCTCATGCTCTCTCTGATTCTAATTGGATTAATGCCATGCAAGAAGAGCTTGAGAATTTTGTCCGCAATCGGGTTTGGACATTGGTTGAGCCGCCACCAGGATGCAACCCCATAGGCACCAAGTGGGTATTCAAGAACAAACAAGGTGAAGATGGGGTTGTGGTGCGCAACAAGGCTCGGCTAGTCGCCCAGGGTTATTGCCAGAAGGAAGGTATTGACTTTGAAGAAACCTTCGCTCCTGTTGCCCGTCTTGAGTCCATTCGTATTCTTCTAGCTTTTGCCGTTTCGAAAGGTTTTAAGCTTTTTCAAATGGACGTTAAGAGTGCTTTTCTGAACGGGTACATAGAAGAGGAGGTTTATGTTAGGCAACCCCCCGGTTTTGAGAACCCTAAGTTTCCTCGACATGTTTTTAAATTGCACAAAGCTTTATACGGGTTGAAGCAAGCCCCCAGGGCTTGGTATGACCGGTTGAAGCAATTTTTATTGGGGAAGGGCTTTGTGATGGGTTCTGTGGACAAAACTCTTTTCTTGCTCAGAGATGCTTCAGATTTTTTAGTTGCTCATATTTACGTGGACGATATTATCTTTGGCGGTACTACTGATTCTCTTGTGTCCAAGTTTTCTGAGCAGATGCACAGTGAGTTTGAGATGAGCCTCATGGGTGAGCTTAAGTACTTTTTAGGGCTCCAGATCAAGCAGACCAAGGACGACACCTTCATCCACCAAGGTAAGTACACTCGTGATATGCTTAAGAAATTTGACTTTGGTGGTGAATTGAAGCCGCAGATGACCCCAATGGGCACTTCTGGGGGTCTGGACAAGGACGAGAGCGGTGTCAAGGTCAATGAGAGAGAGTTTCGAGGGATGATCGGTTCGCTGCTGTACTTGACAGCAACGAGGCCAGATATACAGTTCGCCGTAGGATTGTGCGCGCGTTTTCAGTCTTCACCACGCGCGTCTCATCGGCAAGCTGTCAAGCGTATCTTTAGGTATCTTACCTATGCGCCTGATCTTGGTCTTTATTATTCAGCATCATCATCTCTTGATTTATCTGGCTTTTCGGACGCCGACTTTGGTGGGTGTCGGTTGGATCACAAGTCGACTTCCGGTACTTGCCAGTTTCTTGGTTCTTCCCTTGTATCTTGGTCTTCTCGAAAGCAATCTGGAGTTGCTCTTTCGACCACAGAGGCTGAGTATGTAGTTGCTGCCAGCTGCTGCTCACAGATGGTTTGGATGATTTCCACTCTTCGAGACTTTGGGTTGCTCTTTCCTACCAGGGTTCCATTGTTCTGCGACAGCACGAGTGCTATTAGTGTAGGGAAAAACCCGTGTCTCCATTCAAAACCAAACATATTGATGTGCGCTTTCATTTCTTGCGGGATCAATATGAGAAAGGTGTCATTGACCTTGTTCATGTTGATACCCATCATCAGTTGGCTGACATTTTCACCAAACCCCTAGATCAGTCTACATTTGAGCGTTTACGAGGGGATTTGGGTGTTGTGTATCCTTTCTAGGATATTTTGCGTCAGTTTTCTTTCTTCTTTACTCTTTTCTTGAGTCTTTTTGTGTGTGTTCATATCTTACATATTCACATATCACACTTTTGAGCCTGCTTCTGTTATATGATTAAACTGCTTTACTTATTCTAGCGGGTACATGCTTTTGATTACATGTCGATGATCATGCTTTGTTTCAGTTCACTTGATATACCTGATATCTGTCATGTGCATGGCTTTTACGCTTTCAACTTGAAAAATGATCACCATTGCTTCTGGTAACTAGCATGTGTAGGCTGAATGCTTTTGCTATTTGTTACATGCCTTGTAGCTAGTTCGTCACATAGATGCAGATATGCAACTTGGACATCTTTATGCTTTAACATGGAAAATGTGCTATCAAAATGATAAAAATCAAAAATGAATGAAAATTCCATGCCTTTTTATGCTTAAGTTGAAAAGATCCAAGTGGGTTTGCTTTGTCGCATTATATTGTTCTGGATTGCTTACCATAGCACCTTGGTATGAACTAGGACAGTGTAATGTATGCCGAGACCAATGTCTTAAGCTTCTGATGGTCCAATTCTGGCCTAGGCTTGACTTGGTCGGTTAGAATAAGGTTTGACATGCAAATAACCCTTGGCACAAATGACGAAGGAAAATGAAAAAGCCTGAACTTTAAAAGGATAACAAGTTTGCTGAAGCACTTTGTTTTGAACAATGCTTATCTTGGTAGATATCAGTTAGCTTCTGCATCTCATGCGTTACCTTGCTTGTTTACTAGAAAATGTGGTGATGCTTTTGGTTGCAAAAACTGAAAAAATGCGTGCTAAATGACTTTCTTTAGATATCATTTCTTGCACTGAT
This sequence comes from Zizania palustris, assembly GCA_019279435.1. NCBI lineage: Eukaryota > Viridiplantae > Streptophyta > Magnoliopsida > Poales > Poaceae > Zizania > Zizania palustris. The sequence goes on from JAAALK010000079.1 coordinate 85,255,529, forward strand.
CATGCCATGTATCTTAGACAGTATCTCTTTTGCTATACCTGTTAGATACTGTATTTGCAGTCAATCATATCTGAGAAGCATGCTTTCTACACTCCACCTGCACCCCAATTGCATTCACTGCATATTTTGAGGGGGAGTTGCTTTTCAGGGGGAGTCTGTGTCTCTTTTTGAGTGCTTGATGAGTTCACTTGTCAACAAGGGGGAGAAAATTTGGGATCAGAGTTTAAGGGGGAATTCTTACTCTGTTGATATCCTTGTTGTTCTGAAATCACACTCATTTTGAGCTTTTACGTTTTGGTTAACCATAATGACCGTTTCTTGCTTTTGGTTGGCTTTTGGTCATTAGGGTTAAACTTTTACCTTATTTTTCTTCTTCTTTGTTTCCTTGTGTTTTGTTTTCGTGCTTCCACATTGGTTCACAGGTGTTGAAGAGCTGAGAATTGAGGAGTGTTGACAATGCACTCATCAAGGGGGAGATTGAGGAGCCATGCTGAATAGCGTGGGCCTCATGGCTCCAGAAGTGATGAGGCATTGTCAACGATAGTCAAAGAGGACTGAAGAGAAGAGAAGATCTGCTGTTTCATGGGCCGCATGTGACTCAGGTACACGGGCAGCGAGCGACTGTCGGGCAGAGGAGGCTGCGAAGTCGGGCTGGCCCAATCCGGGTGCATGGGCCAGAAGCAGTAGAAGACCCACTGGGCTGTTGACCAGGACTGACTCAGGTACACGGGCGGTGAGCGATTGCCGGGCTGAGAGAGCTGCGGAGTCGGGCCGGCCCAATCCGGGTACCTGGTGCAAAGCTGGTGGAGGCTTTGTCAGTTTCGGCGTAAAACTGACAACCGTTGATTCTGTATCCGACTGTCCAGAAGAGTAGCTTCCGGATATGTCATCTGTTACTCTAGGCCCACAGTCAGTCAGTCGTGTCTGTAAAAATTCCTAAGGGCAGTAGAGTCTTTTCCTTTATTTTTGAGTCTGTAAAAACCCTAAGGGGCTGGTAGAATATTCCTAGTGTTGGGCTGCCTATAAATAGGACCCCAATCCCTAGGGTTTGGACTACCCTTTTGTGCTGAAATCAAATCCACCCATTGGGTCACTTTGTCCCCTGTCTTCTCTCTCCTGTGTGCGCCGCCAGGGCTTCCCTCTCACTGTACTCCGTCATCAACCTCCGAAGCAGACCTCGACGTGCGAAGGGGGCTTCGCCAAGTTTCGAACAGGAGACAACTTTGGACAGTAACTTCTCTTTTCACTTTACACATACTTAGATCATTTCATTGAGAAGTATAGGCCTGTTACAACTTGTTTATCTGCTTAGTTGCACCTCTTTAGTTTTACACTGTTTATCATCAGATGCTTCTAGGTTAGAATCCTTTAGACTTAGGCCTTCTGTTTATTTTCTGCTGCGTAGTATTTTTGAGGTGCGTTGGGTATTGGGAATAGGCCATTGATTCGAAAGAATTTTTAAGGCGCCCATTCACCCCCCCTCTGGTCGCTACTTTCGGTCCTACAAAGGGTGTGGATGCGCACGTGTGGGAAGTTGAAGCTTCGTTACCATGTCGTGGCTCACCAAATTGTTGCAACTACCGCTGTCGATGATGACACGTACACGACGGTCATTGACGCCGAAGAAGGTCTGAAACAGATTGTTCCGTTGTGCCCTGTCATCCTGCTCCATGTGAGTGCTCAAGACGCGTTGTACAATAAGTGCTTCAAGGTCGGCAGTGGCATCCGACGCAATAACAGCGTCATCGTCGAATGTATCATCATCTCTTGCAATGTTAGCAGCAAGTGCATATTCATCTTCAACATCACTAGCACTTACATAGCCACCGTCTTCCGTAGCAATATAAGCCCGCTGACTAGGGCAGTCTTTCATCACATGGCCAAATCCTTTGCATCTGTGACACTGGATCGCTGCAGAACATGCAGTAGAGGCTACCGAGGAGGTGGGCTTGGCTGGCGCCTTGGATGCTGCAGTCTTGGAACTCTCAACCTGGGCTGTAGATGTAGAAGGTGCTGATGTAGCCGCCGGTCGAGAAGGGGGTGCGGGTGGTCGTTGCTGCTGCCCACTTGAGCGTGAAGTAGCACCACCAATGTTGGTCCTCATGCTGCGTTGTGGTTGTTGGCGACCCTGCAATTCTTTTTCTGCAAGCATAGCAAGGTGGAAAAGACGAGTGATAGTATTGTATTCTTTATAATCAATGATATCCTGAATTTCACGTCTTAAACCACCATAAAAACGGGCCATTATATCCTCATTGTCCTCCTCAATTTCAGCACGCATGCAACCTATTTGCAACTCCTGATAATACTCCTCTACCGATTTATTTCCTTGGTTTAGGCGCTGCAATTTTTTTCTCAAATCACGTTTATATGAAGGAGGGACCCATCTACCACGCATTTGCCGTTTTAACATATCCCATGTTTGTGGTTCATTTCCAACCTGAACTATTTCAGTCCACCAAAGAAGAGCATATCCAGTGAAGTCACTAGTAGCTAAACGCACGCGGTGGATAGCAGGAACCATGTGAGCATTAAATTTTTGTTCGACTGACATCTCCCAATCTAAATATGCATCTGGATCATAGGTGCCAACAAAAGGAGGTACTGAAAATTTTACCTTAGAGTAGGGATCATTGTTCCTGTGGTTGTCATTGTTACCTCGTGGAGGGCGGTTGCGGTGGCCGCCCATACCTTGACGGTTGAACTGAAAGCGATGACGTGCAGCCTCGTCAGGGTCAATGGCATTGTTTCCGGCATAGGATAGGTCGTCTTCCTCTTCAATATGATCGTCTTCCTCTTCAACATGTTCATCGTTGGCTCGTGCAACAGGCAATCGTGTTTCCAAAGCAGTCATTCGGTCCACTAGGTCAGCCACAGTACGCGCGAGACGTTCGATGGAATGTTGGGTCTGCCGCTGAGACTCTAGTAGAGCACGCCGTGAGACACAGTCATTAAAATCAGATGGAGGGGTGCCGCTGTTATCTGCCATGTTAGTGAAAAGATAAAACAACAAAGAATAATCCTGATGGAAAACAGCTAGGTGTGGTGGTGGGTGTGGGGTGGAAGCAATCGGTCAAGCACCTTACCCACGCTTGCAAGTGTTCTTACCACGCCGCAGTGAGGTCACCGGCCTACAGGTGATGAACCAAGTGGAGGGTGGTGTACAATTGCAAGAAATGAACCTGTCCTGACCAAGAGAAGGGTGTAGCTTGGAAGGCAAAGTGAGTAGCAAGGATTAGCGATAATAATAACAGTTAAACCAAGTTCAATAAGTATTCCCTAATACTCGTCAAAGTTGCTGGCCTTAGTGCTCCCAAGGTGAAAATTCAAGCAATAGAGGGAAACTATGTGCCCAAAACTCAAATGGAAGCAACACAGGCCAAATTCAGCTCTCTGCAGATCGGACAAGAGATCGGACAAGAGTTCGGATAAGGGATTGGACAAGCAGAAACTGCCACTGAAACTGCCACTGATCGGACAAGAGTTCGGACAAGAGTTCGGACAAGCAACTAACAGGACCACTTCTCTTTTTTTTATTTTTTTTCTCCCTTTTTTTACTCTATTTTTTTTTGAACAAGGATGACCAGAGATGCAACCACAAAAATTGGCACCTGCAACTGAGGTGGGATGTGGCTCACAGAAATTCAACAAGTTCGGTGAACGACGAGCAAAAACTTTGTCCAATTTTTTTCTTTATCTTCCTGATTTTTTTTGGCGACTTTGGAGAGGGCTAACCGGCGTAGCAGGTTAGGGTACCCACCAAAATTGGGTCAGGACACGCTCAAAAAATTTCAGATTTTTCTGCCAAACGAGCGAAAAGTTATGCCTGTTTTACTGAAGGGGGGTCACAAGAGTCGATGTGGAAAACAAAGTAGGGTTGCGGAAGGGGGGGGGGTTTCGGTGGGGAATTTTTTTCTGAGACACAAGAACAACTACTACTCAAACGACACAGAGGGATGACTAAACCAGCAACAAGACTCGACCAAGAACACGAACTCAACAAAGTTAAAACTGAAATTAAAATCGCAAGGCACAAAGGGGTTCTCGGTGGGGAATTTTTTTTGGTGCGGTTTTCTGGACTCTGGGTAAAACAAAAGCAGATCGAGATTACCTAACGGGAAATCTGAGCTCTGATACCAACTGATGGGGGAGTGGTCCCGATCTTCCGCTAGGTAAAGGATAGCTTGGGTTGGTGGAGAATCTCGACGTTGGCGATCCAAGGCTCCGATCCGGCGGATCAAAACCTTGCAATCGTTACACCACTGTCTCCGTTGGTTATCAACCACGCAGAACGCGATTGACCTCGCCACGAAGGCTAATTCCTGCAAGCGAACCCAAGAACACAAGCAAGAACAGGAAGGATACAAATCGAATGCCAAATCACAGACAAACGAAGATAAGGTGAGGTTTCACAAACGCCAATGCAGCAGCCAATCGGTCCGGTGCAAGAGGCGGGATCTAAACACAACAGTGTAGATGCAACAAAGCAAAACCTAACCCTAAAGGTGGCTGGCGTGAGAATATATAGGTCGGCGGCCTGTGGAAGGCGAACAGACACAGGCTGTGGGCTAGAAGACGTACAGACTCAGACTATGGGCCAACACGGCCCAGTTCTGTCACGCAGGACTGTTTTAAATACACAGGACGACTCGAGACTCCAAATGAGGTGAAACCAATGGCAAACGATCCGTCTTCTCCTCAGCTTTCCAAAAAGTCAAAGAACGTGCCAATCGGACTTCGTATGAGGAAGTTATGCCCATTTTGGTGCAGGGTGGTTGATGTAGTCCGAACCAGCGAATTCTTGACTTCAAATCATCCGTGCGACTCCGTCTTCAACTCCAATTCTTCTATTCCATCTCCCATGTTCCTAAGCAACAAAATATCGCTAGTATTCAATAGCATCCCGTCCAAACAAATATTAACATAGTTGCTAAGGAAAGAATTAACCTCATGGTTCAAGCGACGGGCACGGGCGCGTGTGATTGGTCCTTGTAGTTGAATTGTAGGTGGAGGCTCCATGTGTGTATCACGTGAAGTGATGTCCTCATCAGGTTAGCAGTGGCGGTCAACGCGCCCGCCACCGCTGTGTCAACAGCAGTGGCGGGCGCGCTGACCTCATCTGCCCGCCACTACTATTGATAACAGCAGTGGTGGGCAGATGAGGTCAGCTCGCCCGCCACCACTATGTCAACAGCAGTAACGGGCGCGCTGACCTCATCTGCCCGCCACTGCTGTTATCAATAGCAGTGGCGGGCATATGATGTCAGCGCGCCCGCCACCACTGTGTAAACAGCAGTAACGGGCAAGCTACCTCATCTGCCCGCCACTGCTGTGTATAAGCCATAACACAGAATGTTGTGATCCCACAAACCAAAACACATAAATTATATGCTTCACACAGCCATCCACATACACAGCAGCAAAACATCCACATATCCACATACACAGCAGCAAAACATCCACATATCCACATACACAGCAGCAAAACATCCACATATCCACATACACATCCACAACAACAACACATCAACACAACAACCATCCATCTCATCAATTTTCAAAAATTTACAAAGTTTACATTCTTCCGGTTTATGTTTCACAATAACCATCCATCAACACAATTCATTGTTTCACAAATACATGCTCATGCGGTTTATGTTTTCTTGGAAGGCTAACTCATATCTTAATTGGTTCGCCTTTTCATTCTTCCGGCCCAATCATACAGAGTTGGATGCTTGGCCACTTCACTCTCAGGATCAAAAAATACTCCAAGCTCATGAAGAATCTCATGCATCGTGAAGCGGCACATCCTTGATACGATTTCGTACATTTGTGATTCAGAGAGTTGGCTCTTCTGGGCAACGGTTGATGGACCTGACGCCTGCATACGTAAAATATAAGTACATACGCTGCAAGTTATATTAGATTAACACACAAGAAATCAACTTACTTCTTTAGTATCCTCAGATACTGTCCGCCCAAACTTTCCTAAGTTATTGCTCATGAAATCACAAGTATAGTAGCCACAATGCACGGAACCAAGAGATTGTTTGTGACACTTCAAAATAAACAAAGTTAGAACGATATATAGTTTGGCTTTATCAATTGAATTAACAAATTTAAAAATATAATATTACCGGATAGTTGGTTCTGATAAGCATTTCTTTCGGCCTCTGTGGATCATGTGGGCCACCTAACTTTTCCACGTAGTATCTATATGCACTCTGAATAACATTTAATATATCTCGATATTCTTTTTTGGGTTTGTCGAGCGAGTTGAGCACATAAACCCTTGAGCTCTTTGGGTATATCAGAAGTGCAATCCAATGATCACTATCGAAAGAAGTAATATATGATTATGTTAGTTTCATAATCGATAAAACGTGATTAAGTGGATATAGTGGGTATACTTACTTAAAGTTATATGCCTCACTTATCATTTCTCTGTCCTTCCATTGATCCATGCACCACGCAATATACAACGCGGCACAACTCCTTTTGTTCTTCTTAAGTTTGTCTTCGTCTTTATTGAACATCTTTCTTTGAAATTTTTTCTTACCCGCAGTCCAGTACTTGCTATCGTTCTGGTTTAGTGTCAGGTTCAGCGCACTTTGGCTTATTAATGACGGGTTTAAGTACCCATACAATTTAGACTCGTCACCGCGTGAATTACAACTGCATATGTTATAAAACAATAGTCAATATAAGACATTATTTATTTTTGCTTTGTATTGACAAAGTATAAAGTACTTACATGCACCAGAGCATCATGCTTGTGATGTCGGTTCGCTTCAGACGAAACATCCGATGGAAGTCGTCGAAAAATAGTGCAAGCTTAAACTCTGGGTAGTTGAATATTTCTTGTGGAACCTTCAGTTCTATTTGTGTTACTCCTAACGAAGACGCTTCAAGGTACCAGTCATGAAATGTTTTCATCATCCAAGGCATACAATTAAGTACTCCTTGTGGTAATAATGGTTTGCCTGGTTCGTATTCGATATAATCCTCGTCTCCGTAGGTCCTCTTATCAACAGAAAGTGAAGCCGCATGCTTTTGTACTGGAGCCTTTATGGGAGCCGCTTCGGGCATAGAACATGTTTGCCCCATAGTAGTAAAAAATTTATGCATCTCAGATTTCAGCGCAGAACACTGCCCAGCTTGAACAGTTATCTTGTGGATTGCTGGCTTTGGGCATGCATCTTATTTTTCAGGCTCGGCAGCAACTAGCAATGCACTTTTGTTATGGGCTTGGCACCAACACTTGAGGATCAGCCGGAACTGGCACTTGAGGCTCAGCCGGAACTAGCACTTGAGGCTCAGCCGGAACTGGCACTTGAGGCTCAGCCGGAACTAGCACTGGCATTTGATCTGGCTCTGGCACATTTGTGTTGGGCTCATCAGTGGGCTCAAGCACTGGCACTGGCTTTGTCACTTGAGGATCAGAAGTCACTTTCGATTCTATCACTTCTGCCACTTTATTGGGCACTGGCTCTTCCTCTGCCTTTTCCTCTATTTCACGCTCATCAATAGGTGATAAAGATCCTATATTTTGCACATCCTGAGATGAAAGATATGTGGGGGATTGTGATGAGACAATAGGTGATTTACTCTGAGAACTTGTCTGCAGTAATTTGATATCTCGGCTCGCCCATAGGACAAAGTTATTTAGAGCATCTCCGATTGTCTCAATCCCCTCATCAGACATTGGAAGATCCAAGGGGTCATTAATAAATCTGTCGTTGGTGATCTCATTGACCTAAACCTTGGTATAGTCAGCAGGAATAGGCCGATTGTGAAATAAATCCTCAGGCATAGCAATGCCTCGTGCAGCCTCTTGGGAATGCCCTTTGCGCCCTATCGGTACATGCAGGCTGCATGGTGTGTCCTCTTTAATATAATTTACAGGAAATTTGTCTTGTACTGAGCCAACACTGCTTGGTACATCGAGTCGTACCTCTGGCACAATTATTTGTTCAGCTGCAGCCTGTATTATGTTTGGATTCTCGTTAATAAATTCAAAAAAGTGTCGCTCCCACTCTACACGGCGCTCTGCGGCATCGTTGTGTGTGCTTGACGCTTCTTGTATGTGGCACCCTCCTGTTTCTTGAAAGTATTTTTCTAGGGTGCTATAGAAGAGACACCTCGAGTGCGCCCTCGATGTTCCTCATTTCCGAGAGCAGATGTAAGCTGGTCATTACATCCCTCGGGCTTGAACTTTCCAGTCTTCTCCAACTCAGCGATTTCCTGTGCTTTCTGGAATACTTCACTAGTCCGTGAGTCGGAGAGCATATATTGGCCCTCAGGTGTTTTTTTAGCTCGACCTAGGAGCCATCTCTTAGTGCGCTGATCAGCACCTGAAAACTGTTCAGGTAACCCAGCCGCACGGTCCTCCTCCTCCTTTCTACTCCACTCATCCTCCTTGGCCTTATATCCACCTGGCCCAAGTTTATGGGGGAACTTATTCTTCTTATTAAGTTCTTTGAACATGATGCTCTCTTGTTTGGCTTCTTCCGAGCAATGCTGCATTTTGAATTCGTTCCATTCATTTGGCGTTATAAAGCTGTAGTCGTTGAGTGGCGACTCATCTTTCTGAAGGTATTGTGTGTTCAGTTTAGTCCTAAATGTACGGAGAGCCTTCCCGATAGTCTTCAATGTGGCAGCTTTAGCGTCTTCTAAGCGGTCTTCCGGGAATTTATAATGCGCTTTTATATGCTGCCACAATTCGTTCTTTGTAGCTTCAGGGACAGTCTTCCAATTTTTCCAAACTATCTTACATCGCTCCCTGGCGAGACATCCACAGTCGTTACGCCACTTCGCTGTGATTTCTTTTGGCTTCTTTGGAGCCCCATCAACATGCACTTCTTCAACCTCATAGATAGCTGTATGCAGCTTGTTCTTCTCCCATTTCCCTCTCCTCTTCGCATTTGCAGACGATGTTGTGGCAGCGGGCTCAACATCTGTTCGCTCAGCTGACTCAATAGCTGGGACAATAGTTGTTCTTTTCTCGACTTGGAATAATCGACGCTTGCTTCCTCGCTTTGGACGATCCTACGATGATAGACAATGTGAGCTTCAGGAATGTAATCCTCGGTTAGAAGATGCTCTGACATGTTACTAACGTAATAATTACCTCCGCTTGAACTTCAGGAATGTAATCCTCATCGGCGTCTTCTCTCGTTCTCTTCTTCCTAGGCTCCATTGGATGTTCATTCTCCGGAGAGTGGTACGAAGATTCGCTATCAGAGGATCCTTCAGATGAACCCTCTTTATTTGTTTTTGCGGGAGACTCGTAGATGAGCTCCTCGATGGAACGTCCTTCTTCCGCCATAGATAAACTATTCATATTAAGAGGCTAATGTATCAGAATTTTGGTTATGCAAAAAAGGTCTGATGTCATATTAATCCTAAAGTTAGGATGTTGTGTTGTTCTCTCTCTCTAGTGTTGTTGAGGCCTCAGCATATTTTGTGTTGTTTTTCAAAATGTTCATGTCTGCCATGGAACCATGTGCACATCCATTCCCTGTCAGCAACACGAGAAAGAAGAAGTTGTTGACAGGAATGGATGTGTCACATGGTTTGATGACATACATGAGATAACTCAATAACAATTTGCATCATAGGCCCCTAAAAGGAATTGTGGAATCTAATGTTGGCCTTCAGCCGGATGAACTTGACGATTAGTATATAGTAGCCTTAGAAATAATAGCAGTAGTAAACTGATCACAGTGTTGTTTAGGCCTCAGCATATTTTGTGTAGCTTTTCAAAATGTTCATGGCTGCCATGGAACCATGAGCACATCCATTCCCTGTCAGCAACACGAGAAAGAAGAAATTGTTGACAGGAATGGATGTGTCTCATGGCTTGATGACATACATGAGATAACTAAATAACAATTTGCATCATAGGCCTCTAAAAGGAATTGCAGAATCTAATGTTGGCCTTCAGCCAGATGCATGAACTTGAGGATTAGTATATAGTAGCCTTAGAAATAATAGCAGTAGTAAACTGATCACAGTGTTGTTTAGGCCTCAGCATATTTTGTGTTGCTTTTCAAAATGTTCATGGCTGCCATGGAACCGTGAGCACATCCATTCCCTGTCAGCAACACGAGAAAGAAGAAGTTGTTGACAGGAATGGATGTTTCACACGGCTTGATGACATACATGAGATAACTCAATAATAATTTGCATCATAGGCCTCTAAAAGTAATTGTAGAATCTAATGTTGGCCTTCAACCGGATGCATGAACTTGAGGATTAGTATATAGTAGCCTTAGAAATAATAGCAGTAGTAAACTGATCACAATGTTGTTGAGGCCTCAGCATATTTTGTTGCCATGGAACATTAGAGGGAAAAACAACACAAAATATGCTGAGGTATCAACAAAACTAAAGAGAGAGAACAACACAATCTCCTAACTTGAGAATTAATATAGTGGCTTCGGAAGTAATAGCTGACTACTGTAGCCAAGAAGAGTTTTCATACATTTCCCACCTTTGACACTGTGATCAGTTTACTACTGTAGCCTCAAAAGTAATAGCAGTAGTAAACTGATCACAGTGTCAAAGGTGGAAAATGTATGAAAACTCTTCTTGGCTACAGTCATCAACTATTACTTCTGAAGCTACTATATTAATCCTCAAGTTAGGAGATTGTGTTGTTCTCTCTCTCTTGTGTTGTTGAGGCCTCAGCATATTTTGTGTTGTTTTTCAAATATGTTCATGGCTGCCATGGAACCGTGAGCACATCCATTCCCTGTCAGCAACACGAGAAAGAAGAAGTTGTTGACCGGAATGGATGTGTCCCACGGCTTGATGACATACATGAGAGAACTCAATTACTATTTGCATCATAGGCCTCTAAAAGTTGTTCTAAAAAAGTGGTAATGTGGTATGCAATATTTCTCATGGCATAACTTAGATATAGAAGACTTCACTCAAGAACTAGAGGGGGGTGAATAGGCGCCTCGACAAAATCATGTATCATCCGATACAAACAACCAAATGCCCTACTTGTACCATCTTATTCAGGACCATCCCATTCAAGTGAACCATCACATACATATTCAACTTCATAATTGGCGGGAGAAGATTAGGGCTTAGGATTTTCACACGGCAGGAGCGAAATATTTATATAGGCGGATTAGCAATGGCGAGCATGATGACGTCCCTTCTCCCCTCTTCAAATATACCACAAGTATAACTAGTTTAGTTAGTTTAGTTATCTTTGAAGCCTTTGTCCATACAACACTGCATAATTGAATGCAAACACTGCATCTATAGTTGATTTTGAGGATAAGCTCTAAGCGTGCTCATAATTCATAATAATGTAATTAACACTTTATTAGGAAAATAATGTTATTAACACTATCTTCAAAAATTATGTGTTTAGCACCATACAAATAAAAATGTAATTAAAATTTTATCGGCAAAATAATGGAAACTATCCTAAAATCCTAGATTCGCCACTACAGTGACGATTTGTAGTAGTGCATCTTGTCAAACATGATCATTCATCATTCAGTTTGTAATGGATTCCTAGTTCCTCCCATCCTGATAAAGCACATATATATTTCTCACTATTCTCATCATCCTAGTGCCATTTGCCATCTTGATCCCAGCAAAATTAACATGTGCTTCATGTTTGATCAACTTTGATTTGATATATCCTTGATTTTCACAACATATAGGAAGATCGATGAGACACTCGATCGATGAAGTTAGCTATCAATAGGGTATATGTGTATGCAGCGAAATAGGATAGGGCGCAACAAGGGCACATGCACAAGTATATATATCCATCCATCCAAAAAAATTGATTATTTGCCACTCTAAAGATGTCTTCTTCAATTACGATGTCATTATAAGACTAACATGTAGACTCATTTATATCAATAAATATAGATCCATGTGACAAAAATATAAAGCCACTTCTCAGTGGTAAATTATCAAATATCTCGTAAGCATTCATAGGCAGACCCACCCAAGGCTTTGGCCATCCTAGGCTAGTGTTCATGTGAGATGCTCACATGGGACATTTACTACTGTTTTGTCCTTGGATCTAGATGCTTGATTTATTTCTACTTTTTGTCTGTCTTTAGATGCCTAGAAAATTTTAGGTCCGCTTTTATATGCATCACATGAGTTTAGCCTACTCTCGTCATGACCTAATTAACATATGTGAATTGATGTTAAAAAGGGCACTAGCTGACCTTTTTTTCAGCACGGTGGCGACGAGTGGAGGGCGGCAACACGGGCTCCGGATGGTGGTGAGTGTGGAGGGCGGCAGTGCGGGATCCGGGACGGCGGCATGGGCTCGGGGATGAAGGAGACGGGCTCCAGGGACAGTGGCGGCGCATGCTCCGGGACGACGGCGACGGGCTCCGGGGATGCGGCGACGGCTCCAGGAGCGACGAGCGGAGTTCGGTGGCGACGGGCCCCGAGGGTGGCGTGGGCTGTGGGAGCGATGTGCGGAGTTTGGTGGCGACGGCCTTCGGGGACGACGACGACGGG